>LAPY01002805.1:56688-67393 GCA_000970635.1 Eragrostis tef
TATATCAAAACGAGAGGAGGATATCTTGAGTGCATTCCTTATGAGCTCTTGACTTGGTAGGGATTGTTGAATATTATGACCTTTTAAGGCTCGTAATAGTGAAACTAATTCAATTAGTTAAGTCCCATAATTAATGTTTTAATGGTTTAGTCTCACATGAGATTTCTATCATTAATTGCCTCGACTTATTAGGTGGATTTTCGGTTCCACACGCGCGCGCGCGCCGTTGCCGCCGCCGCCGAGGCATGGCGTGGCGTGGCGTGGCGTGCGTGCGGTCGGTCGCGTCACGTCCGTTATGGAAGTTTTTGTCGAAACAGGCGCCTCTCAAATGAACCGACACCCTTTCCGCGAATCGTTGCGTCTGTTCGTTCCTTACGAATCGATCGAAGGGTCGCATCTGTTCGCTTGAGGAGTTGCGCCTGTTCCTCTCTCATAAATAGAGCCTTCCGTACGCCTGGAGACAAGACCACAACCATTCGCAATTCATTCCCTCTGCTCGCTGTTGCCTACGAAAATATCTCCGTTTCGGATTTCGGCGAGCACCGACATCTGGAAGAACAGGCCTCCGAAACTCCGTCCGCAAGAGACATCTGTCGGGTGTGCGGGCGATCAGGTTTTTGGGAAGCGACATCGCGACTGCTTGCCCGGATTCTGACACTACATCGACAATGGTTCTTAAGAATGGATCTTCCGGCGGTTCAGGTGCAGGAACTGCCGCTGGGTATGTTCTTGATTTAATATTCAGTATGTTCATTGTCATCACTTCTATCGCTTTATTAGAAAATTTATGGATTAAATTAACTACGAAATTGCCTAATTATTTAACAGGCTCGAGGTCCATCTGGCAGCGGGGATCGACCTCGTCGACGAGGGCAGCTTGAGGACATGGATGGCGATAGCGCGGAGATTGGCAGATCTTGATCTCGTCTGCGGCTGCACCGACATGGCCGCCTGCACGCCCTGCCTCTCTCACCTGCAGAGGACGAAGCAATGGAAGAAAGAAACCAGCAAACCTGGAAGGTGAATCGGCGACCAACCCACCTCTGGAGACGGAGCGAAAACAGTGCGGACTGGAAGCCGGAGCAACCGAGCCGATTCAAGACAGGGAAGAGCGTCGGCGGCGCAGGAACCAATGGAGCCGACTTCACCCGACGAGCAAGAGAGCAGCGCGTGGAACGCATTAGTGCAGCGTTTCGCGTTCGTGGGAAACAGGCCGGGCCCAACGTCCGATTAGCGTGAAGGAAACAGACTGAGTCAGAAGAATGACAAAACTGGGAAGGCACGAGCCGCGACCGGCGTCTCGCCCAGCGTTGGGGGCCACAACTGCTGACGCGTCGCCAAGTTAGTGGCCACTAAAACTGAAACCACACGCGGCAACCGGTGATTAGAGCGTATTGGTACGGTTTCACCCAAGAGCTCTGCATTTCTTCTCCAATTAGACACTTAGAGCAGGTATTATAAGCCTGCTAAGCCGGCGCATATCTTAGGTGGAGGAGAGAGGATAGGAGAGAGTGTGAGGGCAGCCGCTCATCAGTCGCCCGCTCGAAGCTCGCCTAATCCACTGTCTGCTGGGTCCCACGCAAGGAAAGGCCGGTTTATAGCCAGCAGCCGGCGCATGAGCGGGCATAGAAGCAGGCGTATGCGCCGATAGCAAGCGATTTTATAATCCTTGCTCTTAATATGTCGACTGCAATGATTTCAGCAGCCACACAGCAAACTGGTATCCCGATAACTCCGATGCCTAACTTATCATGCAGGTATACCATTTTGTTGAGTCATTCGTTCATGAAGAAACAAAACTGAAATTAGTGTCGTACTTATGACCTTGTTTCTTTTCTGTTACAACATTTCTGCCACTTGTGTTTTTATTAGGCCAGTTTTACCGTAACTCGAAATAATTGTGGACCGTTGGATTGTTGTCCTTTTACCGCTTAAGAGGTAATAGGTCATCAAGATTTCCTTGCAAAGCTGTTAGGATTTGGTACGGAGACTGAAATTTTCTTTCAAAGTTGTTACGATTTTACAGGGCAAGAATACCCACAAGTTGGTGAAACGTGACAATCTTGCGTAGAGAGATTACTGATTTTGGTGGAACGTGATCTCTTTTTTCTTCTCGTCACACGTGATGGTGCAACTACGTTAGTGTTTGAAAATGTTCAGGTGGTCACTTTGTTCAAAACGAATTGAAGCCAACAGGGTGCAGCAAATTTGCATTTCAAAATATTTTGGCAGTGTGATAACTTGATTGAGCGTCTCAAAATCAATAAAGTATTGTACTACCTAGTTTATGGAAAATACGTGTGCTCATCTCTTCTCTATTTTTGTTCCCTCTTGGCGTGATGGTGGATCACTGTAACAGAACATGTTGTGGGAACAAAAAAGTAACGGCGGAAGCGGAACAATCGGAGGAGCGCATGAGCCGGTGCGGAAGAATCGGAAGATTTTTCGTTGTGTGGGGCGCCCGGTTCCATCTCCTTAGTTTTTCTTTTACTCTTTTTTCCTTTTTACAAATCAATGGCTGAGATTGTTTTTCACCTTTTACCTCTTTGAAAGTCAATTAGTTACCGTAACAGAGCTCTACTTTTATTAACTATGATGAATCGATCGATCGCACGGGGCAATGGGGCATTGTATTTTTGAGGACTAGTATTACCCCTTTGGAAGTCAATCGGAAGATTCTACTTTTATTACCTCTTTGGAAGTCAATTAGGTACATTGTATTTTTGAGGCCTTGTTTCTATATATAGTCCAGCATGCCTGATCGGATAGATTTGCCATGATCGAGGGGGTGCAAAACGAGGTACATGTTAACCCCTGTTTCACTAGTACAGTTGAGGCCTTTAGTGACAGTCGAAAAAAGCATCATGACTGTGCCAATGAAAAAAAGAATGGTGAAAGTGACCACATGTGCTTACAAATGCTCGCCACTACTCATGGGCATAAACAAACAAAATGAAAGGACTGGAACGGGCTGAGCCCAGCCCGAATGCCATTCCGTCACCTCCAGGTCACCAGCCCGCTGTTGATACGCACCATGCCATCCTCGCCGCGCCACCGTTGTCCTGATCGCGCGCGTTGTGACATCCGGAGCCATCGTCGTGGAGATTGAGGAGGAACTGCAATTGCGCCGTGGATGGGCAGCACCATCAGGGAGGCGTGGCAAAGTAGAGGGGGCAGGTCCTCCAGGCTCCTGCGCGTCAGGGATATAGCAAGAGGAAGAAGGATGGATAGCCTCGCGGCGGCCTCAGAGAGGAGCCGAATCTGAAGGAGAGAACTGAGTGAGAGACGGTGCGTGGAAGGAGGAGAGAAGATAAGAGGTAGATCTGATAGAGGATGGAACAAGGGAGGAGTGAAGTGCGGAAACCTAGAGTTCGATTTATATACGAACTTGTGGTTTGGCGGTTCGGCTGAAATGAGCCGAAACCGGACCAAACAATAGCAGCAGTGGGCTGCTCACGTTAGCTACCAACTGCTAGATAGGAAAACACCAGTGTGAATACTGATGACATCAACGACCTGTCACTGGTATGTTTCAGGCAGATTTTTGTTGCTGATGTCACGTTTGTGTGCCACTATTTTTGTTTTCAAACACAGTAGTGACGAGAATTGAGGTGTCCGCCACTACTAAAAAAAAAGGCTTTCGTCACTGCAGACTTGTTGTACTAGTATTTATCTTTTGAGGAGGGGCCACCTATACTTTCTATTTTCGTGCCAACTGTTATAGTATATTTTGTAGTTTAGATATTATGTATCTAGGACTCTAATCTGTATCCGGAGATGTGTCCTGTTCTTCAAGTCTTGTATTCTTATATATACCGGTCGAGAGATGCAATACAATACAATCCACCATTATACAACAATCTATCTCTCTTACATGGTATCACGAGTTTAGGTTATCCAATCCTAAACTTAGCATTCCGCTGTTCGTTCTTGCGCCGTCCCGGGGAGATCCTTCTCCACGGGGGCAGCGCCCCTGGTTCGTGGTCGATCTATCGATCCTGCCGCCGTTGCGTCTCATAGCACCCAATAGAGATCTCCGTGCCTCATCCACGGCATCGGACCGCACCAATCAGGCAGCCGTCGGGCTGCTCTGCGCACCATGCAGTCGCCTACTTCACCTGTCTCTGCCTTCACCAGGCGGGCCACCCCGCTCCTCGTCGGCAGTCTGCATCGGGCCCGTCAGCAGCGCCGGAGCCCGCTCCTCGGACGCGCAGCCAGGCCGGAGAGCCTTCTGTGCGGATGCCACGCCGCCGGGGCTCTGCGATTGGGTGCCACGGCAGGCGAGCGCACCAGCGCAAGCAGCCCCCACGCGGCCAGATGCAACGCCGTATGCCCGTGTCTCTGTTCTCCTCGGATCACCGAGACAAACAGAGATAAGATGGCACGTGCTAGGGGCACCCCGATGGTGTACACGGAGATGTTTCTTTGGTTGCTGCAAGTTATTTTTTTTTCCGTGATCATTGATCGTCATTGCGTCGCCCTGCCGATCGTCGATGCTCGAACGTCGACCCTCCCGAAGGACGAGGTTGTTGCTGCATGTTTCAAACTGCAACGACGACGTTCATGGTTGAGCCATCTTCGCTGGTACGCCGCCTAAGGCGATGGCGCCACTCATACTGCTGATCCTCCTCGTCACGCTGGCTTATGGTCTGAGTCGCTCCGTCCGTCACCTCCAGGACACCATCGCTGCAGATGTTGCTGACAGGTTGATGTAAGCGCGCTCGTTCATACGTCCGAGCGCCCGCGCCTTCGCCATCGCGCCGCACCGTCCAGTGAGTCTACGGCTTGACATTGATGACTATGTGTACTTGTTGCCTATGTTGATGCTTTGGATCAGCACCCTCCTCCACGGCTACGACCACGTCCACCTCGACATCGGCAACAAAGGGCTATTATCCGCATGAGGTACTCGCCGGTTCTCTCTCCAGTCGCATCATCCGCACCTCGACGACGCTTTTGCGGGGGGATGTCAGTCCGTCGGCTTCTACCTTCGGCTTCTTCTCCAGCCTCACCGTCCGCGGTGCTCCCGCTGTGACTGCGGAGGGATGTTAGAGTATATTTGGTAGTTTAGATATTATGCATCTAGGACTCCAATCTGTATCCGGAAAGGTGTCTTGCCCTCCAACTCTTGTACTCTCATATATACCGGCCGAGAGGCTCAATGCAATACAATCCACCATTATACAACAATCTATCTCTCTTATACCAACTACATCATTCCTGTGATGATTTCTATAGAATCGCAGACACGAATAAAAAGAAATCTATTTTGCCCCCAAATATCAAAAGAGAAATTGGCCATCAAATTCGACAACTTTACTTGCACATGACTCAAAATCACAAAAAAAGTGACAATTACTATGTAGATGCCCATCAACACACCGAAGCACGGGTGTGGTGAATGCTTCATCACCTGGGACTCCACCATCAGCAGAGGCACCTTGATCAGCTGGACTTAGATGATGACTATGTAGATCTTTGTGACTTGATTGTGCGGTTTAGAAGGAGTGAAAAGTATCATCTCCCCTGCCATGAACAGAACTTTATCCCAGCAGATCAGGTGTATATCCCGCTACCTCCCGTGCCGAAGCTTGCAATGCAAGAAGGGCCATGATAAAATAAATTTAGGACGAGTACCAACCTCCCCTTCTCGTTTTGTCTACATCTCTTTCTCCCTCTTCTCATTATTTATAAGGATGAAGGCAACATACCTAGTAATGTATTGGCATATTGATATTTAGCTCGCATCCTCGGTTTATTTAACCATTTTTGAAATAAGATATGATTTTGTACACATCCATTTAATCACGGAATAAATTCCCTCATCCTATTGCAAATGTCCCCGTTATAATATACGCTAATGTCAGTGATTCAGGCGGGCCCCACCTGCCATGACACAACTATGACAAATATGACGTTGCAAATCTCTTTAGCGGCAACTACAAAATTGTACCTTTTATCATTGACTGCATGCCATACATTATCGGAAGAAATATCGCAAGCATTTGAACACACTGACAAGACCAATCAACCCAATGACCATACAAAAAAAAAAGGTCCCGGATGAATATAAGTGGAAAAGTATGCGTTCCTGTCATCACCCAGCCAGCCAATGGATACTGTGTTTCTTGTCTTAGCAATAGAAATAAACAGAGGGAGTATCACACGGTACCTATTTATCTTTGTCTGTCTGAAAATTCTCCCTATCATTTCAAGAATGTTAGCATCATTTCAGTTCGTTAAAAATCAAACAAGCTGCAGCGCCTCCAGTTAATTACCTTGCGGCTTCAGCTTTAATACTAGCTATTTCACCATCAATAGTACTATCTATCTTGTCATCTATCTCCACTCCTGCTTTTGCTAATTTTGCCAACAAACGATCAACCTCCTCCTTCGTCTTCCTAGCAACATCAGCTCTATCCCCATTGCTCAGTCTTCTCCTTGGTCGGAACATCCAAAATCATTACTAAGGTTTATAACCGGTCAACATAACTATATAAGCAAACTGTGTGAAAATGCACCCCGCGGAAAATAATATTAATGGCTGAATGATACAAAATTTTGTACTCCTAGACAAATCGAACGATAGGAATTTGAGTGGGCTAGTAGGTAGCAGTGGGAGTGCATGGTGGCCGCCCATTGCCTCTACCAAATGAGAGCAGGACTCGGTCGAAATTCTCACACCCGTCTGCGCCGATCGCCATAAAGGCCTCGATGAGCCGCGGCATGAATCTGGCAAGCGATAGCCTGAACCCTGCCGAGCATGTCCGCCCGCTGCTCACCTCCATGGCATTTGCCTCATCATCGAGCGTGCCGATGGGGTAGCGCTTGTGCAGGTACGCCTCGCATGCCAGGAGCACGAACTTCCCACGGCGGTGGAAGTGGCGGCGCACGAGCTCCTCGAACCCCGCCGGCGTCAGGCGCAACAAGTACCATCGTCCGGAGCGTGAGCAGGCAAGCGTCCTCGGAAAAGAGGACCTCATTGTGTGCGGCCTCGGGCATGCCTAGGTATTCGTCGTAAAAAGAATCGTTGTAGAATGGCTTCGCCGTGAGCACCAGCCCCTGGATGGAGACCACCACCTGGAGTATGGTCGACATCTCCGGCGACCAGAGCTCGACGCCCTCGCCGTCGAATGTGTCGAGCAGGCTTATGCAAACTGTTCCTGACGCCTCGAGGTTGGGGTTCAATCTGAGACCGAAGGAATGGTAGTGCACCAGCGGCGGCACGTCGGGGTATGTCGGTGGCAGCTGCAGGTCGAAGAAGAAGAGGCCATCTTGGTATGGCGTGCCAATGGTGCCCACCATCGCCACCCGGAGCAGGTCCATGCGGTCCTCGAACGCTCTCACGTAAATGGTGTCTGAATACAGATGCAACAACCCCGATTGTTGGAATCGAATAATTTTATATTATCGTAATGAGCTACAATGCACCACCAGTTTCATGGTTACTTACCAGGTAAGTTGTTCTCTAGAATCTTCCACTCCTTTTGCACAGTCTTGATCCAGTCCTTTCGACCGCCAATACCCTGTGATAAATAAATCCGTACAGTCGGTCAATAACTCTCAGCCAAATAATTAAGAAGACATTAGAATGCCAGGAATGCTGCAGAATGCATACTGCCAATAGAAGTGTCTATCAATCAAATCAATTAATTAACCTGCTCCGTTTCTTTGAGAAAGTAGTGATCCGGAGGACTCCTCTGCTCGACGTCAAACTGCGGAAAGTGGAACAAAGCATCACCACGGGCATTTGCAGATGACTTCTCCTCCGGACAGGCATTGCTATCAACATCTTCTCCGACGACGTTCTCCATTTCTGCAGGTTCCGACCTTGGCGTTGCCTCTGGGTCACGAACCAAAAACTTCTTGCCCTTCTCCCTTAATTCAGCGGCCAGTCGCATCAGTCCCTGCATGATGCTGCTCACCAGTGGAGTGCCGGCTTCGCCGCCATCACCTTGGTTGTCAGCAGTTATGTTGCCCTATATATATAATCAAAAGTGAAGATGCCAGATAATGTTACACATGGTAATAACCATAGGGATGTGCATATAGTTGGTGTACGGTACCACAGCAGTGGCGGCATGATTTTCATCAGTGTCCTGTGCTTCTTTGACAGCATCAATGGCCACCCAGTCGCCATTCCCTCCTCCATCTCTCTTTCTTCTTCGACGTTGGAAATTTCACGAGGCAACACCTGAATAATTGGCATCCAACATATTTTATTAGAGGTCAAGTATACTTACTCGCTTTGCATATAGCTCATTTTCTCTCAGTCAGTTTTATAGCTAAGGCATCGTTTAAAGTTAGTACCAGCAAAACTTTAAAATCTTCAGCTTGCTTGTGAAGCTATTGTTGAAAATGGTCTTTTGTAAACATTCGCTTTGGTGGTTTGACTTGTGGATAAATGAAATGTCCCAAAATAAGTTCTAAGATTGCGCTAAATTAAACCATCTAAAGTTTGACTAACTGTTGGTAAAAAAATGTTACCAACATCTACGACATCAAATAAGTACAATGTAAAAATATCCGAAGGCGGCAGCAAATCTCCTATAGCCTTGCTAGTTCTCAACTAGTCTTCTCATACCCAATGTTTGAAAACTATCTGATTCATCCTGGAACAAGTACATCTAATATCGTAGGAAGCTGAATTTTTAGTCTGTTACTAATAAAAATGTGAATATATTTCACAAAAGGTTGTTATATGATTGAAAAGTGATGGTTCTTATTTTTTTTCCAAAATTACAAATAAGACTAGGTTTCTTTGTGATATGGTCCAGGAAACTGCACTTATATATGTTAATACCCTATATCCCAACCAAACCAATATTATGGCACATTTTAGTTCACAATTCAATAGGACATTTTATGTGAATGCGATTGATAATAGATGGGTACCGCGGCAGCAACGGCATGATCCATGTCGTCCTCGTTCTCCTATGCCTCCTTGATAGCATCATTGGCCATCCAATCGCCCATGTCCTCTTGCATCTCACTGATACTTTGTTCTTTGACGACAGAAATCTTGTGAGAAAATACCTGAAATAATAATTGGCATCCGTCAAGACATAATTATTGTTTTGGGCATAGCTAATTCTCTCAGACAGTTTTATAGGTAAGATAGCATTTTAATTTTTATACCAATGAACTCTAGAATTTATAATCTTCTTGACCTCGATGCTTTTTAAAATTGCTTCTGGAGCTATTACTAAAAATAATCTTTTGGAAAGGTTAGCCTTTGGTGGTTTGAATTGTGAAGGAATAAATAAACTCTGGAAATAAGTTCTAGGGTTAGGCTAATTAACTGTCTGAAATTTGATTAAGTTTAGAACAAAAATATATACCAACATCTACGAGATCAAATAAGTATTTATATTATGATAGAAGACAGTAGCTATAGCTAGTTCTTAACTAGTCTTCTCATAAGCAAAATTTGTAAACAAACTATTTGATTCGCCCTGAAACATATAGATCTAATCTCATAGGAAGCTGACTTTTCAATAAAAGGCTAACAAAAATATGGATTTATTTCATAAAAGGTTGTCATATGATTAAAAGTCATGTTTTTTATTTTTACTAAATTTCAAATAGAACTAGATTTCTTTGTCATATTAAGATTTTTTAAACGAATTTTACATTTGAAGACCATAGGTTAGAGTATTCTTTTTAATTGTACCACCTCGTGCTCTATTTTTCTAATTTCAGCTCTTTTCTCTAAAAAACAAAAATTGCGCTGAGGATAGGCTAACCTTTGACGTTTTTCCATCGCCCCACTTGACTTCGATGCGTCCATCAACACAAAGATCAATGACATGTCCGACCCATGATAGATCATTAGCAGCGATGGCAGTCTCCAACGGCTGCAGGCGAACAACAAGATTCCCATAGAAGGCTTTGTCGTAGTAAGGCTCCAATAGCAGATCATATATGCTCACGATCTCATTGCTCTCCGCCTTGCCGCCATGTTCTGTCCCCTCAAACCACGACACACGCACCATCTGGTCCCCGACATCAACGTTCCTCACTACACCGTAGCATGCCGTCGTACGAGCTGCTGCGGCGGCAGTGTCAGCAGTTAAATCCTTCTCACCGCCGGAGACATTGATAGACGCCTTGCTGATCACACGCTCTCCAGGGAAGAACTCATAATAGTTCAGTATCTCAAAAGGGACCAGCGACGCTGACGGCACGCCACGCCACCGTGTGCCATCCTTCCACAGAACATCCGCGGTGGTGCGGGTGTCTGTGATAGACATGGGCTCTTCCACCTGCACCGGCCTCAGCTTTTTGCGAATATGATCCCCACTTGTACATGCGCGCGCGGCCCTTATCGTGCGGCTCTGTTTCCTTGCCTTTTCCTCGGGATACCCAAAAAGTTCCGAGCTGGCAGCACCGTCAGCTGTTGTGGGTCCCCAGTGGTCAATGGTTCCCAGCTTCTCCTCCGAAGCAGCTTCTAGCTCGGTTCCTCATTCCTCCATCCCTTCTCTTCTTCACCGTCTCTTCATTTTCTAGGATTACCTTGTTCGAATGGATTCTCACGGCGGCCGCGACGGCTAATCTCCGGGCCACCATGAGGATGGCATCTTCTTCCGCTGGTGGGTCCTCTTCTTCCCGCCCTCTGGCAACTAGTACCCAATGCCTTTCTTGCCGGTGGGATGCCGCCATACTTTTCGGCTGTCCCGGCTGGGGGGGGCTTTCTGCGGCCCCG
>LAPY01002806.1:3148-16097 GCA_000970635.1 Eragrostis tef
GGGCTATTTATACCCAGATCAGGAGTTACAGTTTGATGCCTAAACTACCCCTAATTACAGGGAATAACGTATAGGATATTCGGTAATAAAATGTCCGGAGGGCACAGTCGTCCTTTGGCGTTGTGTTGTTGAAGGTTCACTGGAAACCCTAACCGCTGACGTGGTCTCCCTCATTGCCGCACCGGGCCCACTTGTAGGCCTGCGGCGGAGGTGTGGGCTCCGCCGCCGTCGCCCGGAGCCCTTCTTCACCGCTTAGCAGTTTACTCTTCGCGCCCAGCGTCAAGTCCTGCGGGGGAAACACATGGTAACACGAAGAGTCATCAGTCCATATGATGAAAACCTTCGGATGATTCGAAGTGTTGGGCTTTAGGTTCGAAGCCTGCTCCGCGGATCCCCAACAACGGCCTCAGGACATATCTTGCAGAACTTTGTCCCAATGGCTTGAGCACTGCCAATGGACAGGTGCGGGGTAGGTGGAGCACCGGGAGTGGAGTGGCCCTCATAGAGTACCAGTGGCGCTGCCTCCTTCATCTTTCCCTTTCCTTTCTTCTTCTGCACTGCAGATGATGTGCCCGAGGAGGAAACAACAGCAGTTTTTGCCAGCGAGGCCGTCGGCTTGAAACCCTTGTGAATGGCTTCAATCCGGCTGCTGCGGCGTAGCAGATTGGTGTCCTACGGCACCACCCTCTTGCGACGCCTTTTAGGGAAGTCAGCAGGCTTCTCAATCTCTTCCAGGGACTGCTCCGTCTCCTCTTCCTCAGCAACAGCTTGCACATTGATCTGATCAGCTTCTAGCACTTTAACATCAGCAGGGAGTTCAGTAATGCGGGGAGATGGCTGCAGAGCATTTGGGCCAGCAACATCCTGGGACAGATAGCCAGCAACAGAGAGCATATCCATTTGCAATGAGACATTGAAATCAAAATTCCCCAATAAATGATTTGATAAACAACTGAATAAGCCCTGAAATCCAACTGTATCATATGAACTGTATAACAAAATTTCCCCCAATACCTCAGCATTCAGAGCTGGAGCTGTAAGCACTTCAGTGTTCCGAGCCACCGCAGCCAGGGGTGCCTCAAAGCCAGGAGACACCACCAGCACATGGCGGGCAGGAGCGCCATGAGTGCGCCTTGTATCAGACACAGCAGAGCTACGGGCAGACTTCATCGGACCACCCCAACCTGCAGCACCACTGTTTACATTGCCATGACCCACAGGCCTATGGCGATTAGCAGGCATCCAGCGAGGAGGTGGTGGTGGCGGTGGGTGGGGAGTGCGGCCATTGGGAGGGAGCGGATCGGTGTCAATGGGTGGATTGGTGGAGGTTTCACGAAGGAGATAAATAGCAACAGACCAGCACCTAGCAAAAGGCTCATCACCCACGGTAACCACAACACTACGAGGGATTCTAGCAGAGGTGTGTACTATGCATCTAATGACCACACGAGAGCGATTGGAGGATTCCACCCACTGCAACAGATTACCAAAGCTAGATATGGCGACAGCAATGCTATTTTCATCCATACAGTCAAGTGGGAAATTGACAAGCATGATCCAACAGGTGCAATCAAGTGCAAGATCTCTACGGTTGCAACCTTCATCATGGGGAATAAAGCGAAGCGTGTAGTTTTCTAGCTTATGGAATTTACTCATGGCAACCTCACGCTCTGCAGTACTACCAAAAGCAACTGTAGCAGCCCCTAAGCCAGAAGAGAAGATCTCACGGACATGAAGATTGAGCGAGTTTACCACAAAGCCATGAATGGCATTGGAGACATGGGGGAAATCCAGCGGGTCGACCTCTGGGTCCAGGATGGCGATGGCCACCTCTTCATTGACCCTTTTGCAGGAGGTCCCAAGGAAGGCGTACAAACACTGGGGTGTGTCCTCCTCCACAGAGCGATCGACGATGGCGTAGCCCGTGGGAACCAGCAACCAGGGATCCATGGGGTTGTTCGCCATGGCAGCAAGTTTCACGGCGTGCTCCACCGCGACTTCCGGAGGAATCGGGAAGGGAGGTTTTTTGGTGTATTGCGGTGGAGAGCAAGCAGAGGAGGGAGGCGGCTCTTGGACTTCCTTAAATAGGCCAGAGGAAAGGGACTCGAGATTGTAGCCAAGGGCTGGGCTGGGCTGCGATCTGGGCCGATATCGCTGCTCTTTCCTTTTCCGAGCCAGGTAGCTGCGAGCAATATGGCCGTAACTGAAGCAAGTCCGGCAACGAATCGAATTCCTGCAGTATCTTGCCATATGACCAGGAGCTAAACAACGAAAGCAATCCCCTGAAAAGCCGCTGCCAGCAAAATTCCTAGGATAACTGCTTGGGGAGATATTTTGCTGGTTATAATTCTCCTGAGAAACTGCCGCATTAGAGGCTCTTAATTGCCTTTGATCACCCTGGGATTGTGGGCGCCGTAAAAGACACCGAGATTCAAAATTCAAACTCTGCTTTTGTTCCTCATCGCGATGAACACGATGAACAATGGTATCCTTCTAAAAATCCAGAGATGAAATCCTCTGAGATGAAAATGAACCATTGAGATCCTTCCGAAAATTCCCTCTGATTAATCCAGTAGGAGCAGAGAAAGAGCATTGTTGATCATCAGCATAATTCAAATTATAATCTGCGGGAAAGGCCAACCTCTGAAAAACTATCTTCTTTGTAGCCTGCCTAGAATCAGCAGGACCACATTGCACCACTTGAGCATAGGACTTCTTTCGAGAAGAGACAACGGTCCATTGGCTCTCTTCTAGTTTACACAAAATTTCAAATTCTCGGACCCAATTTGTTCCGCCATTTCCCCAAAGCGCAAAGTGCAAGCAGAACAATGGGCAAGCAAACTTGCGGCGCGAGTAAATCAGAAAACCCACAGCTTTAGAAAACACAGAAATCCGAAAGCACCAATCCTTCAAAAGAATGACATGGAAATCTCTTGTCGTGCCCCCAAGGCACGACTGAACGATCAATCCTACCGAGTCCTCGGTGATCTTGATGGAAGAGTGACTGAACGAGGCCACCAAGAAGAATGGACCAGCAGAAGAGGAGGGATGGTGGGAGACAGGGAAGCCGAACCTGCTTGAGACTTTGTGCTGAAAACCGAGACCTGGATCTGTTAGAGCCCATTAGGGGCGCGTCCAGAGGTGTTACACGCCCCTAAACCCTATATCATCAGTAGTTGTCGTCCAAGTTAGAGTTGGCTTTTGCCTAGATTATTCTGTCAACAAAAGTTTCGCCGTTCATCGGTTTGTGAGACCCCAACTTGTGAGCTTAATTCAATTTTCAGCAAATTTGGTTGCAATCTATTGTGTTCTTGCTTGTGTTCTTCGATTCGCAGGGAAGGATAAGCCTTCTTGGCGAGGTCGACCGTGCATCGCCGGTCGATAACCTGAGGAGACGTGGTGCTACGATTGCGGGGTTTAGGACATGTTGTTCTGAAGCCGGATCGACGTGTGTCAAGTCTCCACCAAATTGAGAGTTATCTGAACCTTTCGGAAGATCGGAACCCTAGTCCATATCATTTTCTTTGGCCGCTCAAACTTGGTGACTAGAACCATGTTTTCTTGTAGTGAAAGTCCTTCTTCCTAGGAACCATTGGGGCGGTTATGGTACAATTCACCGGCATTCGTCACCACGACAGTGGCCGAAACTACTGCCATCGAGCATGTGGCTCTTGAAAGTGGTGTGTGTAACACCCCAGCCCATTTGTAGCTAAGTAGTGTTGTGGTTTCGGCCAAAGCGGCTCAGAAGTGGTGTGGTTGTGGGAATTGTCCCACATTGGTTGTTTAGGAGGGTGAGGGTCAACATATAACCCTTGTTGGTTCTAAGCATAGCACCACCGGGTTCATCCTTTTACATGTAGCGAGGACGAAAGAGTAAGAGGGGTGCCATGTGCATGCGCGTGCTCTCCGCACGTGGGGGCTAGGCGGTAAGCGGTTTTGGACGCAGGGTATTACATTTGGTATCAGAGCCGACTCACGCTGCACGTGTGCATGTGTGTCGTTGCCTGTGGAGGGAGCATGCATGGCCGTTGCACCAAGGGAAGATCTTGGGTATCCGCTTGCCGTGTATGCGTTGTGCTGCCGTGGCGTCAGCCCTTAGGGGGGGGGTGACTGTAACACCCCAGCCTGTTTGTAGCCTAGTTGTGTTGCGGTTTCGGCCCAAGCGGCCCAGAAGTGGTGTGCTTGTGGGAATAGTCACACATTGGTTGTTTAGGAGAGTGAGGGTCAGCATATAACCCTTGTTGGTTTCAAGCATACCACCTCCGGGTTAACCCTTGTTGGGGGCTAGACGGTAAGCGGTTTTGGACGCACGGTGTTATATTAGGTTGGGGTGTTACAGTGTGTCTGTAATCATTACTTTTTTGAAGGTTAGTCTGTAATCTACACTACTACATATTTACTCTGTCTATTTTAGTTTCCGGTGCCGGTAGATGGTGAAACTAATTATCATCCGCGCTGAAGGAGTAATTGCGTGACCTTTATATGGCTGACTCCGATCCTAGCTTTCTCAAGGAGGACCCGTGCATCGGTGTTGGCTTCGGACGACTCGCCAGCCAGCTGTGAGGCCAGTTTCAATGGCCCTTTCATCAGCACTAAATAAGGTGTCACATTAACAAAATAGATGACTGAACCTTTCGGAAGATCGGAACCCTAGTCCATATCATTTTCTTTGGCCGCTCAAACTTGGTGACTAGAACCATGTTTTCTTGTAGTGAAAGTCCTTCTTCCTAGGAACCATTGGGGCGGTTATGGTACAATTCACCGGCATTCGTCACCACGACAGTGGCCGAAACTACTGCCATCGAGCATGTGGCTCTTGAAAGTGGTGTGTGTAACACCCCAGCCCATTTGTAGCTAAGTAGTGTTGTGGTTTCGGCCAAAGCGGCTCAGAAGTGGTGTGGTTGTGGGAATTGTCCCACATTGGTTGTTTAGGAGGGTGAGGGTCAACATATAACCCTTGTTGGTTCTAAGCATAGCACCACCGGGTTCATCCTTTTACATGTAGCGAGGACGAAAGAGTAAGAGGGGTGCCATGTGCATGCGCGTGCTCTCCGCACGTGGGGGCTAGGCGGTAAGCGGTTTTGGACGCAGGGTATTACATTTGGTATCAGAGCCGACTCACGCTGCACGTGTGCATGTGTGTCGTTGCCTGTGGAGGGAGCATGCATGGCCGTTGCACCAAGGGAAGATCTTGGGTATCCGCTTGCCGTGTATGCGTTGTGCTGCCGTGGCGTCAGCCCTTAGGGGGGGGGTGACTGTAACACCCCAGCCTGTTTGTAGCCTAGTTGTGTTGCGGTTTCGGCCCAAGCGGCCCAGAAGTGGTGTGCTTGTGGGAATAGTCACACATTGGTTGTTTAGGAGAGTGAGGGTCAGCATATAACCCTTGTTGGTTTCAAGCATACCACCTCCGGGTTAACCCTTGTTGGGGGCTAGACGGTAAGCGGTTTTGGACGCACGGTGTTATATTAGGTTGGGGTGTTACAGTGTGTCTGTAATCATTACTTTTTTGAAGGTTAGTCTGTAATCTACACTACTACATATTTACTCTGTCTATTTTAGTTTCCGGTGCCGGTAGATGGTGAAACTAATTATCATCCGCGCTGAAGGAGTAATTGCGTGACCTTTATATGGCTGACTCCGATCCTAGCTTTCTCAAGGAGGACCCGTGCATCGGTGTTGGCTTCGGACGACTCGCCAGCCAGCTGTGAGGCCAGTTTCAATGGCCCTTTCATCAGCACTAAATAAGGTGTCACATTAACAAAATAGATGACATGGCACATCAATTAAGATGAAAGACGAGAACTTCCTTTCATCCCATCATAAGAATATGGCACCCTTTCATATATATGAAAGCTCATGGAAAGATCCATTGAGAGTAAAAGCTTTCATCCTAACATGTTTTGACCAATCTCAATGCAAGAATTCAATGTTATGCTTTGCCTATGAAACCACGAGATGAAATTATGCATTAAGAGAGGTCATTTCATTTATAATGAAAATTCAAAATCTGATGTGACACTATTAAAAAGTATGAAAGTATGCACTGAGACTGGCCTGACAGAGTAACAGTTGTGGAGGAGGATTGCAAGCCAAGACGTGCATCCGGAGCAAGAGACCTTTAAAGGGATGCTGCCAATCGAAGGAGGTGAACTGCGTCGTGGGAGGTGGTGAAGAGGCCGAGAAGAGAGTAGGATTAAATCATCTTCCTTCATTCTCGGGACGCACGTTTCCGAAAACTGCTGGCCCTGCAACAGCAACTACGAAGACAAGATGTTTGCAGAAGAATTTTCCACCATAAATGAGGTCGACGAGCATGATTATGTTGATGATCTGCTGGTCGAGGACCTGCAACATCACCAAGAAGCAGCTTAAGGGTATACAATGATGTGTCAATAGAATACAAAAATGGAAGCCTATAAATGGATTAAAAGCATATACAATGAACAGATGCTACCTTTTTATCATCATCGGACATGCCACTCCAAGCATGACAGTAAAAAGTTTAGAGGAAAAAAGGCATAAACACTTGAGTCTACCTCGATATGTCATCTGTTCTACATTCATGCACGTATGAATCTTGTTACAGTAATAAATTAATGCTTAAAAGCATGTGGCTCAAGATTCATACGTATGGTTTGTCGAGGATTCATACATGGAAAGTCTACATATATGTGGATAACTTTTCCATGAATGGTTTGTCTCTTTCAGGCAATATGAGATAGGGAGGGACAAAGTTGATACAATTGCAACGTGAGTTCCTGCAAGGCTACGTCAGGATGGAAGCCATAACAGAAAAGGCTAACAAACCACTGCCAAGTCAGCTACACGTACGCTACGATCCAAGCTAAAGAAGGTATCTAGACAAGCTCATAGGGGATTCGTGTTTGCATGAGGATTCGTGCTCATAGGTTATGATGAGTACCCTATAACGAGCGCTAAGTTGAGTTGCTAGCGATTTTCTAAGATATCGTTCGCCAAATTTCAGAAATATCGCGAGGTGCCATAGTAGGGGACTACAAAGAGGAACTGGGCGCAGGGGCGTGCGCAAGATGTGCTGGTGGATGGGGTAGGCGGTGCGCTGCGCAAGCTACGCATCACGGGGTTGCCTCTTGGAGTTGGCAACGCCTGTGAAGGTGGCGGTGGAGATTGAGGGCGCAAAGATGGAAATGACAGAGGGGTGAGCAGCAGTGCTAGGATGAGTATTGTGCTAGGCGGGGCAAGGGGGCCCCAGAGGCTGGGTCTGGGCGGGCGATGATGGCTGCTAATTTCGTTGGCCGGGCTCGCGGTGGTGTCACGGAAAGATAGGTGGAGACCAGAGAAATTTCGGATTTAGGGTGCCTGTTTTGATTTAATTGAACGAGTGCAATTAACTATATTTTTCATTTTTCCCTTCTTGAGCGCCAAATGTGGAGCTCGTAGAACTGCCGGCCGATTGATAATACACATCAACCGACATGTATATTTAGTGGTAATATTCAGAGTCAACAGTTTATATGTTGCTGGATGTAACTTTTTCTGACACTTCAGATGACTGCGAATTCATCTACTTTTACCAACAGATGATGAGAAACGAATTGATTCCCTTTCTACGCACTAGACTGAATGTTATTAAAATGTGAAGTGGTACACGAAAAGTTAATTATGAATGACATGGCAAAAATGTTTAATTTAATAAAAAAATTACTTGTAAAACAGATTCAAAATAATGTTACAGTTTGACAGAAAAGTTGATTTCAAATTTGAAGTCCAAGTTAAAGTTGAGATGGCGTGCCACGTGGACAGACGCACCCCACAAGGAGTGAAACTAAACCTGCCAACCATTTGAAAGTTTAGGAACCAAGTTGAGCTTTGGGCCAAAGTTGAGGAAGGAAATTGCCTATTTTGCCAATAAAGGAACATGGTGCATGCTTGGAAAAACTCAATGGTTGTAACTCTATGGACACAAAAAAACCAAAAACTGTATTCGACAATTCACCCTCCAGGTGTGGGTCCTTCACAGTAAACATGCACACATGGTTGACACAATCATCTTTACGGCTATACTCCGTTCTAGAATCCATGGCGTTTCCGACAATAGTTTTGTACATCCCACAGCCCAAAAATTCTGGTTGGAATGTCAATTTCACAATGGATGGAGTAAGAGTCAGTCCATTAAAATCACAAACATACCAAAAAAAAGGCCATACAATTCCAACATAGATGTTGGAGTAAACCTTCCATGGATGGTAGTGATATAAATAGTCGTGTCCCTCAACGTTTAGGCCGACGTGGCCTGTCCAGGAGTCGACGCATGCGTTTGTGCCTGGTGTGCCTGCACGTTGTTCAGCCGTGTCGACGGATGTGCAAGTTGGAGCGCATCTGCCCTGCGCCACTCACAGGTCACAGCCTTTCCTACCGTTGCGGCCTGCTTGCCCGGGCATCCGGTTGGCGGCGCCTTCGCGTTGTTTTCTGCGCGCCGCCCATTAGCTGGCCCTGGTTCCTTCCGAGCAAATTTCTTATTTGCTATCAAAAATTATACTCTTCTCTTATTTGCCATCGGATCTAAATTCACTTTTCTTATCTGCCACTCCAATCACTTTGGTTGTTAGATTATTGTATAGAGACTAATCCATTGTGCTACTGCAACGCAAATAATGCAGCGATGAAAGCACAATAATCTAACAACCAAAGTGATTGAGTGGCAGATAAGAGAAGTGAAATTAGATTCGATGGCAAATAAGAGAAGTGCAAAAATTTCGATGGCAAATAAGAGAAGAGTATAATTTCTGATGGCAAATAAGAAATTTGCTCCTTCCTTCCTCTGGACATGGACCACCTCCTTTCTTCTCCCTCCGGCTTTCTGACCCTCCGCCATTTTGTTGGCCCTGCCTCCTAGATGTGGCCCGTCGATAACCTCATGGGAAAACGCCAGTTGCACTCCTCCATTTCCTTTCGGGTGCAGCGTAGCGCGCCGGCCTGGCTAGTAAGGCTATAACGTCCATGGATTGTAGTGGCCCCATGGAATCATCTATTGGTAAGTTTTACAAATCATAATTCGTGTATGCACAAATTTTATTTGTAAACTGTTAATAACGTTCTTACTCAAATAAAAAAGCGGATACATTCAGCAATAAAGATATATGTCAGTAAGAATTCTACTACCATTTAGCAAAAAGAGAATAAACACAGATGAAGTACAAAACGATCCAAAGAAACGTGTATCATACTTTAGAATGTGGTCAAATTACAGTCCAGCTTTACACCCATGATTCTCTTAGACTATGCCTTACCTAGAAAACAACAATGAAAACAATGGAGAGAAAAAAAAATCCATAAAGAGAGAGGCATACAGTGTGGTATGCATGCGCCTAGGGGAGGGGTGTCGGATCTGTTATCTGAACCACTTTTTGTATGATTACATGACATGGCACCACATCGGATTGGAACCATATTGGACTAAAGGACATAACACTGTATACGTCTTACTCAACATAACATCTTCATTTTCCCTATAAATGCCCAGCCCTTTGCACTCTGCAGATCACATTCGAAGCCCATATCTCAAATGAAACCAACTAAACACACCAACTCCCATTCCTGGCTGTGTCGATACAACTAGCCAGCAGACCCTCCATCATGTTGCCCGCAGGATTTAAGTTTGTCCCCACAGATGAGGAAATTGTGGTGGACTATCTACGTTATCGTGCCGTAAACCAGCCACTTCCATCCCCAGTTATCATTGATAAGGAAATCCTAGATCAAAACCCATGGGACCTTGTACCAGGTTGATCTGATTTTGCTGATTTTATCAGTTTAACCTGACTGTGAATGTATCCAGACCTACTAAGAAATTTATGGTTGCTTATCTATCATGTTTGATTGCAACATGCAGAGAGTTCCTCAGAGAAATACTTTTTTTACCGTAGAGCAAGGAGGTGGGTCACTTGCCCTCGATGGAAGCGTGCTGCAAAGGATGGCTTCTGGAAAGCGTCAGGCAAGGAGGTGCCCATCTTCAGCAGAGTTAGTGATCTCCAGGTTCCTTTGCTGGTTGGGATAAGAAAAACTCTAGTGTTCTACCGTGGAAAGCCACTGGCTGGCGAGCGTACTGATTGGGTGATGCAGGAGTACCGCCTTGCTGGTGCTGGCCTCACCCCCTACCGTGTGACTAAGGTACAAACTTTGGCGCAAAAGCGTACGTGCCCTTGATTTGTGCATAATTATAGAAAAAATTCTGAGACGATTCAAATTTATTTTTGGCGCGAAAGGGTTTTACTGTCATGTTAGATCCGTCCAATATTTGACGTTTTGTCGGCATGCCTACTTGTGAGCATTCACACCGTGTCAGATTTTAATTCTGCCCATTATCTCGTTAGTCACAGGGTCTTGGGGCCAATGTTAATCCTTAATTAGACTCTACTGAATTTATCATGTGTCATGTAGTGAACTTTATTGTCGCGAGTTGAAAAGGAACTCTATTAGTGTCGACTTGCTTTCGAGCAGCCTTCACTAAAGATCAGGCCGCACGAGTTATCATCTCTTGTTGCATCATGTTACAAGGCATCTCTCTTATATTGACATGGTTATCTCTGCTTCGCTCAATTGATGATGTCATTTTAACTGAAGTCTCAAGTAAAAAAGAGTATGATTATAATAGTATTTAATATCTTGAGATTTTTGAATGATAATTAGTTGCTCTTCAATTTCATTTAACAACTTTTTATTGCATGTATTTCCCTTGTTAGTTTTTCCATTGACTTCTTCGCACCAATTTGTGCACAATTTGCAGAGGCATGATGATCCAGTGGACCCACCCCGTGGCACCGCTGCACGCATTAAAAATAGTACCATTATGTTGAAGCCTGATGAGTCCTGGGTCGTCTGTCACATGTATAAAAAGATAAGGAGCACACCACATGTCGTGGAAGAGAACAACAGCAGCGGGGGTGAAGAGGGTGAAGAGAAGATCCCTTTCTTTGACTTTCTTGGAGTGGGTAACCACGAGAGTGGCTAGTTCCAGCAGACTGGCCGAGCCCCACATACAGATGGAAAACTCTGATATGTAGGGCAAATAAGGCAGCGGTGAGAATGCTAGCACCGTAGATTGTAATAAAAGACCGATGTTCGGTTGTAAAATGAAGACAAAAAGGGGCATAAAGATACTTGAGTCTTCTTTACCATCCCCTCTTCCACTATCTTGTACGTATGCTAGAATCAACAGTATCTGATGGGAAAAAAAAGTGGCTTTTTTTTGCGAATGAAGAAAAACAAGTAGCTTGATGCTTGTGAGATTGGGATAGAGTTGAAGAAACTTGACTTCTTATATTGCTTCAGCAGTTTAGTTATACATGGCTACAAATACAACGGAGGGCGTATAAGAAAAGCTAACATGTGGATCCAAGCAACGGACTCCTCTGCAGGTAGGACCCACATGGGGATTTGTTCTCCCTCTGTTTTTCTGTTCGTGCGCCACATTCCGTTCATCGATCCCACGTCGTGGCTGTCGCACACTATTAAACACACACACACACACACACAGAGGGCCCATATACCTTTTAGGTAAAGGAACAAATCAAATTTTGGCTTCTTTCCTGTGCTCAAGCGCTGGCAGGACTCCAGTTTAGCGATGCGACATCGAATCCTCTGTTTCAGCCTCTGTACAATAGCAGTTTCGATTTGTCTCTCAGAGTCTTAGTTGCAGAATTTTAAATTCTGGTAATAAGAGAAGATGTGGAGCATATCAATGCCTTTCCAACGAGTATTTAAACGCAATTTTTCAAATAGTGTATAAAAAATTAGGTGTCTCTGAATATTTCTGTCGAGTTTCAATTGCACGCTATGCTGTCAGTTTCAGTAAGGATTTTCAGATTGGGTGTCGATTTAGAGGCCTCAGAGGCTGAATTCCTCCGGTGTGTGACATAAGTTTTTTTGTTAGTAATTTGTGTATACTTCCCAGGGAGCACTTACACACTTGATTTGGTAGAATAGCTTAGGAGTTACGACTTTCTGAAGTCAGCTACATGAAGATTCTTTGAAAACTATAGTGAAATCGTAACATTCTGAAAATCGATGGTTGTTTCACAATTGAACTGGTTGATATGCAATTGACATTTATTTGGCTTCCTGCCACTAATTTGGTTCTGGTGCTGATCGTACGTGGAAAGCCTCGTTCCAGTACGCCGGGATGACGTAACTTGGCCGGCAGCAGAGCTGGAGGTAGGTGCCAGCACGCTCACACACTAACACAATTCGTATTAGGCAACTTGTCTTCAGATGAAGTTTCACAAAAAAAAAACACTTTGTCTCTTTAGATGAAAAATTAATGCCGGAGGAACAAAACGTAATTCTGGACTACCTCAAAAAAACATCGTCATGGGCTGTCACTTATAATTTTGTTTCCAAACAGAGATATTCTTTTTTTTTAAGGTCCAAACAGATATTTGCTGGAGAAGAAAAGTTATTCCGCAGGTAATCAGGGGGAGCCACCGCGGCCCAGCCGCATCATCATCAGATCAGATAACTAACTAACATCACGGCCGAGCCGTCTCCCAACCCAAAGAAAACCCTACCTCTCCCTCCCGCCCCCAACACCAGATCGATCCAGGTCCAGCACACCATGGCCCCGCCGCCGCAGCGTCCGCAGCGCGCCGGCTCCCGCGCCTCCTCCGCCTCCACCGGCGCGGCGCAGCAGCCCCTCCTATCAGCACAAGTGGTAATTAAGCGGCTGCAATCTAGCTTCGTCTTCTTCGATCTCAAGACTCACGGCCGCCCGTGCTTCGTTAGTTGGAACCAGCCGATCTGATATACTAGTGTGTTTCGCGATTGTTTCTTGGCATGCACAGGTGGGCAACGCGTTCGCGATGCAATACTACCACATACTGCACGAGGCGCCGGAGAAGGTCCACATGTTCTACCGCGACGGCAG
Source organism: Eragrostis tef (assembly GCA_000970635.1). Taxonomy (NCBI): domain Eukaryota; kingdom Viridiplantae; phylum Streptophyta; class Magnoliopsida; order Poales; family Poaceae; genus Eragrostis; species Eragrostis tef. The sequence goes on from LAPY01002806.1 coordinate 16,050, forward strand.
CCGCCTCACCCGCCCCTCCGCCGCCGGCACCGGCGTCGACACCGTCAC
>LAPY01002806.1:22812-34780 GCA_000970635.1 Eragrostis tef
CCGCTGCTGTCGGCTTGGCCGACGCGGAGGCCAACACGGCTCGAAGGGCAGCGATTCCAGGACGGGGGCTGCGAGCACGCCGGTGTACCAAGCCCGAAGGGTCGACCGACAAGCCGCGGGTCGCGTCCCGGACCGCCCTAACGCGGCTGCCGAGGATTGATGCTGCGCTCGCCCACCTTGATGCCGCGGTCGGTCGTGGCGGTTGTGGCGCCCCAACATTATTGCAAATTCCCGCTTCAACAACATCGGGGGCAAATTGATCAGGCGCAGCAACTCATTCTCCGAACCGGTGCGCGCCAGCGGCCGTGCGGCCATGCCTGCGCTGAGTGGCATTTGCGACATTGCAAATTCAGGCTTTAGCAACAACAGGGTTAGAATGGTCTTTGCACGTCCACTTCACGGCTTGACTCACGGAAAATCGTCAATCATGGCATATACCATTAAACTTTGCAAACCTGATGGCAACTGAACATATTAAGACATTTGTGCTGACAGATCCCAGATTAGGAACTTTTGCGGTGGCAAATATCTAATTGACCCATATATAGTAGATAAATAAAAAAGTTTCTAGCATCTGCACGTAATTGCTCGGTTTACACTGGTATTTGCTCAGATTTGGGACTTGTGGCCGCGAGAGAATGGATGGGATCCAGTCTGAATTCACAGTCAAAATCCAGTTCTCCCAGTGAAGAAAAAAAAAATCAAAATTTTTGTCCCCACACCACACGTCTTCAGCCCAAATTCGTTCCCTCTGCGATTACTTTGCTTCGTTTTCTTGCAGTGGAAATGCCCCTATTCTCCGTGTTATTATTTACTACTCGGTGAAGCTAACATGGACGAAGCTCACCATTCTGTTCCGGCTGGACTAGTGCACGCTGCCTCGCCGCTCGCGAAGTAGCTACATCAGTAAGACGAATCAAGCAGGCATGGAGGCCTCTGTTTCGAGTCCTCGTCCTGCTCGTCGCCGTTGGGGGCGGTGACGCCTCGCCGTTGCCTGGCCGGAAGCAGCAGCCCGGGATGTTACCTAGCGTGTTTAAAATCATCAGGGCATGTACGTGCGAGATCTTACGCAGCCAGCGGGTGCTAGCGTCAAAAACTATAATAGAATAACTGATTTGTAAAATTTGCAGGTGGTCGGGAACAATGGTGTGGTGCTGGTGGCGCAGTCGACAACGGGCCAACGGCGAGGCCAACCTTCTGGGGTGAGTCCAGCGAGCCGAGGGAAGCTCTGGAGGGTCACTAACTTAACTACTGCATACTATAACTGTACCGGCCCGGCCACTACTTTTGCACATTGGATATCTGCTTAGCGGCGGCGGCAATCTGAAAGGACTCGTGGATTTATTCACCTTGCAGGTACTGGGATGCGGTTTGGAACTATCCGGGGCGGCTTTGGTCTAAGGTCTGTAAAGTACGTGAGTGCCGCTGCATCGTCGTCGTCTATCACTGTCTGGCCCAACACTAATATGCAGTCTGAGGATGTAGCATGCGCAATTGCTGAAGCAATATATACTAGTGCACCATAGAGTGACAAAAAGGATGTAGCATGCGCAATTGCTGGTTTCCCATTACCCTTGTAAACAAGGAAGGTGTCATAGCGAATAACACAGACGGACTATTGTTGCAAATCGAGAAATGGTGGGAGTTTTGTGACGCTAACCATCTTGGTGTGCATCGTTTTCTGTTACATTTATTCTGATATGAAAACGAAAATGCAAACTTACAACGACTTGGCAATCACTTCCACGCACCGTTGTGTGATATGCCTCTTAATAGACCCCAAAATGACGCATGACAAGCTAACAACTGAAATCCAACATGTAGCAAACTAAACATGACTGACTCTATTAATAAAGTGCAAAATACGAAGTACAAAAGAAACATATGAACCGACACTTCCAATAACCAATCCATTGGGGGCATGGCGACTTTAATTATTCACTTTGTTACCTTTGCAGTCTTTCTCACAGTTGTCCTTGCACTGGTTGAAAACTCCTCCCTGACAAGCTTTGTATAGAGGCCCCACATAGTTGCTACAGATGTTTTTTTTGCACTGCTCGGGGCTTTCCCCGCAGGGGCTAGGGCAGTACATGTCGCAATTGGACACACACCTCGCATTATCTTGATCCTTGTAACCCTGGCAACTACTTTCAGCATATGCATTGCAGTTGGAAGGACATTCTGAGATGCAGGATTGAATGCATTTCCCTGATGCAGTCTTCCCCACCAAGGATAGCACCAGAACCATGCAAATGGCAGCAGTAGTGCCCTGAAGTGCAGCGGTACTGAAAGCCATTATATATGGATTTTCTGATTCACAAAACTAGCTAAGATGAGGAGTTTGATCTTGTGCTCTTATGATGAGCCATTCGGTGCTATTTATAGTCCCAAATCACCACTCGTTGCTCCAAGCGGTCGACTTTATTTTACAAAGAGCTTTGACTGATTCCAAGCAAAGAGTCATGTGACACGCACTTACTGCTCTAAGTTGACTTTATTTTACAAAGAGCTTTCACTGAATCCAAACAAAGCCTCGTAAATGAAACAAGAGGAATGGATAATGGATGGAGTTACATGGTCATATTAGTTTTCTTATGCTACTCTTCCCTCCATGTTTATTATGCTAAATTTAGGAAAGTTGAACGGTTGCATTTCGCAGAGATATCCGAAGGGGAATGAAATTTTTCCATTTTATATTATTTGAGTACATATGTCTTTTTCGGTGTCTTGTAGATAAAAAGTCCATTTTATTTATATAAACAGAAACATTTCAAGGAGAAGGACAAATAACTTTCTATACTTGACATTATTAGGGCAGACAACTTATTGTCATATAAGTCGGCAATGACCTCAAATTTCTCCATTCCATACTACTTGGTGTGTCAATAGAAGTCTACTGAATAAAAACTGGCATCGTTTTAGCTGCAAGGGCATTGGATCCCCGAATGGGCAACTAATTTGATAGTATTTCTTTACAGTTTCTCGAGTAAAGTATGTGTATCAGTATATCACCTGTCTAATAAATATTGGCATCGTTTTCACTGCAGGTGCATTGGATCTCGGAAAGGTTAACTGATTTGATATTGTTGTAAGTTTATTGAGTCAACTATGTGTCGGTACCTTCCTTTCAACTATTTATTCAGATTAGGAAGGCATCACACCTAATTCCATACAAAAGAACAAAAAAAAGCTCTTACCAGTGTCGAAGAGGAACAAATCACCACCACTTGGGGCGACGACGCTGAACGACAAGCCTAGAAAAGAGCTAATAACTGCCTACGCAACGTCGGTACGCCGGAGAAGAATGGGAGGGGCCGGAATGGACCAGATAACGAGGAAGCTTGGAGGAGTACTGTCGAGGAGAAAAGACTTGGGAAGTTCGATGGACCACCCCTCCCCTCCGTCTCAGGTTGTGAACATTTGACTTTTAACAAACCCAGAACTACTTATATTCCGAGATAGAGTAGTACCAAATAATCATGAGATTATAGCTAATACGTACCACTATTTTAACTAATTGGGGCATGTATGGTATTGTGTGAAATAGCAATGATAGGTAAGAAATTGTTCTTTGCAACAATGACATAATCCAATCTAAGGATATGATTTAAATATACAATTAGAAAGCAGTTGTAGTATTATAAGCTGCCATTATGAAGCTAGAATTTGAGCAATATTCTTACCAACCATAGAAAAATGTTTTAGTTCCTTATTTAATTAAACAACAGCAAGTATAACAAATAGTGAACATTAGATGCAAGGCTCAACGAAAAAAACCTGAAACAAAGGATGGAACTCTCCATTAGTCAGCTAAAAGCGGTACATTGCGTATGTTGTGTTCAGTGACTAAACTTTGTGATATCAGTTGCAGCAGCATGCATTCAGACGTAAAACAAATTGTCCCACTAAAATTTGCATGAATCCAATCTCTCTAATTAACCTCAGGTAACATATTCTTTGAATATCTAAAATTTCCATGTGGCCCAGGATCACAAAAGCTGACCAATAAACAAAAGCAAAAAGTGTAAAAACCAAAGGAATATTAATATTATAGAATCACCAAAAGTGGAAACTGGAAAAGTACAGCTAAAAGATCAACCATATCACTCAAATCCACTGTGAAGTTAGGAGTGAAAACACAAATAATCACAAGTCCTTAAGATAAAACACACCGTCAATTAATTTGAGTGCAGATCATCTGTCAGTTTTTTATAGTCCTTAAATTGTCAACAATAAATAGAAAGATAACACCAGTAGATAACATGCAAGGCAATGAAAAAAGATTCTGGGGGACGAACTAGGAAATCTTATAGATTGCCTCCATTGCATTAAGATAAAACATACCAAGGAAGTATAGTTTATGCATACCATCTGTAAAATAAAATTGTTTGGCCTACCACAAATGTCAGTCAAACAAGTAAAAACTAAATTTACTTGAAAGTTGAAAGAAAATAACACATTCCAAGATCTACTATCACATCTAATATTCAGAGCCAGTGACCTGAGAGAAAAGACACCTTTCGCTCCAGCCGCAAGACCTTAGCCTCGAGCGCTTTCTCCCACTCATGGCTCCAATTATTTGTATTATTAATTACAGAACTCTAATGTTGTCCCAGTTATAAGCAAGCAACAAAATTGTATAATATCATCGTACCCTTATTAGAATTGATTAATTTATTCAAACAATATTTCCAATAGACTAATCTTGTATGTACATTTCTCTCCTTCGTCATTGCTACTAACTAAATCACCAATTAATCTCATTCAACAGATCTCTCATACCACCTCTTCATAAACGTGATTGATTGACTCAAAGTGGAAATAATACTTCAAAATGATAATCAATCCATGCTAATAACTCTCACACCCTCATCCATATCCATCATCCAATAATTTATGAAAAATGCAAATGATGTTTTCCCTTAAATCACGGGAAATTGTCCTCTCCCTTCACACAATATTTTATGATGTAAAGACAATCTCGTCTAGCTTCTCACCATTTTTCCTTGTACTCCCTCCGTCCCACAACAAATGACATCCTAGAAAATCTCAGACAAATTAAGAGTGGAGCAAAATGACCCTGGTACTCCTAATTACTCCTAATTAGTTATTAATGATAATATGCCTTATATAAGCCAACTAAATGGAAAACAATGTCTTTTAGTTACACTTGCATGTCTTTTAATGATATGCACGAAATCAGCTTCCTAAAAATACCAGATTAGCTTGCCATAATTGGGTACAATGTCATATGTTCTGGGACAAATTTTTAAACGCTTCGATGCCATTTGTTGTGGGACGGAGGGAGTATCATATATTTCCTCTAAAAACACAAAGATACTATTAATTCCATTATAGGAAAAGGAAACCAGCCCCAAAACAAATGGTGTTCACACAGAAAGAAACAATAGGGAATTTTTAATGGTGCAGGGAAGGATAAATTCTGTGTCGGAGGATCAATCATGTTACTGCTCCAGTTCAGTGAAACTTTCACTTGCCATTTCATATTTAGAGGGTACATTGTTTAGGAAACTACAAAGCATCAGGGCTAACTGGGTATGGCACAGGGGCCGCTGGCCACTATCATAACAGGTAGGTGTTAAATCTACAATTTAAAATTCCCTCAAAAAATCTACAATTTAAAAAAGAGAAGGAATCATAACTGAACCTGCTGTAACAAAGATGTGAAAAAAATGGAAATCTAAAAGACAAAGTTCTAATACATGCTGAACATATCAAACTGAAGCCATCAACAGCGAAAAATACGCCCGGAATGAAACATTTATAGTGTTCACCTTCACCTGCGTAGCCCAGGCCACGCATTGCTGCTAGTGGAGCAGTCCATAGTTTTGCCCATTGCCAGGTAGTGCTCCCTTGCAGTGGTGGAATCAATTCGTTGCACATAGCAGCCAAGCAACCAGGAAATGGCTCTCGATCAGAAAATCAAGATCCTAGCTACTCAACTCTAATAACACAATGCTGACTGAACCCAAACAGAATAAGTAGCTGTTTGCATGGGAGAGCCAGTATCCATCCGGTTCTAAATGGTTCTCAGTGCCGGGAATATTCAACCTCAGTGATTTTGTCTAAACCAACGGAAAGTTCAGATGGCGTTCATACTTTCTTTTGTCTCAGCGATGTAATTTAATTAAAGCCAGAGAAAACATGAGAAAACGGTTGCTCTACCATGATAAAAATGAATTACCTGTATGATCCGGGACACTACCAGTGACCTGCGGCCTCCATCACCCCAGGTCTCAGATCAGATATGGGTGGAAGCCAAACAAAAGCATCGTGAAAAAGAAAATCCTAAAGTTGTTCACTAATGCATCCACTATGCATCATGTTCCAAACGGCTTTGATAATCCTACAAAGGAAAATAAAGCTCAATATTGTAAGTAGAACTATTCTAGTTTATAACTCCTATATCTAGTGTCTTTGTGAGTGAAGAATTTAGATGATAACACACAATCAAGATGAAATATGTAAAACACATGATTCAGATCAATTACAAACAAACTTTACCAAGTTATACTTTTGTTTTCTCAAAATCCAGAACACGACACTCGCAATAAACGGATTCATATAACTGTCTGCACTCCGGATTCACAACAGAGTATGAAAAACTAAACAAAGATCTTACATCCCCTGAGTGAGTAGGCATCATCAGAAAACAGAAGGCACCCACAGTTGCTGAAGGATGATCTGCCACAATAATAAGTAAAACAAATAACAAGTGGAACTGAAATTTTAGCACCCCATCAACGAAATTGTACATTCAATCTAAGTTATCTGCACTAAGAGCCTGTCAGATAATATTTATGTGGAGCACATAGATTAAGAATGGATATCGTTCCTTAAATCGATCGAGGCTCTATACAAATATAATATGTGGTGTCATTAGTAGAGATTGGCGTTATGACCTGCCTCAGCTACTGGGTAGAAACTTTAATCACCGGAATCCAAGAAAGAAAAATGCAAAAATGAGATATAGGAACTTGAGATATGCATGATTTTGCAGCCTTGAAGCATATCAGCGAATCATTTACTCGCTTGTATTACATGAAGATCAGAGGCAAATATGCCCCATAGATTCGCTAAATGTTATGGAAAGAACTCGACTACAGCTATTGCTCATCCCGAAGCCCAACTGGAACTGAAAGTAAAGTAGATGTGTGAGCAATCATACATATTTTTTCGTCCTTGCTAAGAAACAAAAATAAAGTGTATCTCAATAAATCTTGGATGGATGATGTACAAGCAGATAATAACTGAATGAGTAAATTTCACAAACCCACCAAAACTTTGGCTTTATATCCATAAACCCACCAAGTATAGTGCATGTTTTACAAACTCACCAATAATTTGAGTTGTTATTTCAAGAAACCACCATATTTTTAACTCATACCATATTTCATATATTGGTCCCACATGTCAGTTGTATAGTAAAAATTCGTAACCAAATGAATTTGATGAATAAGTATGCAACTGACATGTAGGACCAGATTATGAGATACATTATAAGTTTAACATATGGTGGTTTCTTAAATAACACCCCCAAATTATTGGTAGGTTGGTGAAACATGCATATACTTGGTATGTTTGTGACTATAAAGCCATAGTTTTAGTGAGTTTGTAAAATTTTCTCTAACTGATGGTCTCATACTGTTGGACAACTATTTCTTGTCGTAAATCTAGCAGGCAAGGCCAAAATTGAAAAAGGGGATCGATCTGATTAAGTTCGGTAATCTTTTTTTTTTGCGAAAAAGTTTGGTAATCTATGTGGCCTCGTTCCTTGGCACTTTGAAGTTTGAACAATAATTTGTATGCCCGTCGCAGCTTGTCTTGTGGCAGAAAAAATCTAACAATAGGAGATCAATTTTAAAACAATCTTATATAGAACCGCGATGAAATCTGTCTCCAAACTAAGAGATCAGAAAATACCCAACACGGATGTTTTGCGGGCGTTCGGATATATGGCTCCTCTGGATCGATGCCACGTGAACGGAGTGGATGATCAGCGAGCGGCTGAGAATCACAGGGTAAGAGAGAGCAGTCCGGTTCCGAATCTCAAAGCTGATCTATCTTCATCTAGGAAGGCGGCCGTATCTCCGTCAGGCCGCAAAGGAAGATTCCCGTAGAAAATACAGTAGGGGCTCCAACCGGTTGACACACTGCACCATGCAAGACCTAGCAGATACGTACCAAAGCCGCCTACCAGCGCACCGCCGCCGTGGCTACCCCCGTCAGGGGGAGAGCTGCCCGTGCAAGAAGTAGCAGATATGATCCGGCATTAGTCAGGGCGGAATGCCATAGCAGATGGCGACTGAGAGGGTGGACGGGGAGGAGGAGATGATGCGGATGGAGGACGGCGCGGTGCAGGCGACGCGGACAGACGCCGTCGGAGACAAAGGATGCGGTGACCTGAGAGAAAAGACACCTTTCGCTCCAGCCGCAAGACCTTAGCCTCGAGCGCTTTCTCCCACTCATGGCTCCAATTATTTGTATTATTAATTACAGAACTCTAATGTTGTCCCAGTTATAAGCAAGCAACAAAATTGTATAATATCATCGTACCCTTATTAGAATTGATTAATTTATTCAAACAATATTTCCAATAGACTAATCTTGTATGTACATTTCTCTCCTTCGTCATTGCTACTAACTAAATCACCAATTAATCTCATTCAACAGATCTCTCATACCACCTCTTCATAAACGTGATTGATTGACTCAAAGTGGAAATAATACTTCAAAATGATAATCAATCCATGCTAATAACTCTCACACCCTCATCCATATCCATCATCCAATAATTTATGAAAAATGCAAATGATGTTTTCCCTTAAATCACGGGAAATTGTCCTCTCCCTTCACACAATATTTTATGATGTAAAGACAATCTCGTCTAGCTTCTCACCATTTTTCCTTGTACTCCCTCCGTCCCACAACAAATGACATCCTAGAAAATCTCCCACGCTTGCGCGTATGACATGAGTCCAACCGCAGTTCGGTTGCCCCCCTCCACGAATTCAGCAGTGGCCAACTAAATGGTTGATGTTTACTTGTTTGATTAATTGGCTCGTCCTCGTCACCTCAGACAATCAACGAGTTATTGCTTTGGCACGACTTTCCTATATTATCACATACATTGTAGAGGAACTCGATGAGAATAATCTTCCCCTCCCCACTCTGATGTCAAGCCACGCACCGTCCACGCACAGACTATGCAAGTGAGTACCTTGCAAGATATGCTGCTGTAACATGTTGGCTGCATGCGCACCTTTTTTTTTTTCATTTCTATTGTTTCGTGGTTTTTTTGTTTGTTTCCTTGGTCTAATTTTTTGTATCGCTTTATATATTTCCCATTTTCATTATTCAAATTTTTATGAAAATTGCTGCACCTTTGCCGCTTTTATTTTGAACAAATGTCTTTCTTTATTAACTCATTGACTAGTGAAACAATTTGAATAGCTAGTCTAAAATTGCATTAGCTACGATTTAATGGAATTATAATAATGGAAAAGGCATTGACTAAATGTTAGTGTATTATTTACAGATGGTTTACTAGTATATTATGTTACTCCACCAGTAGGTGATATTATCATGTTAGTTTTGCTGGAGTATTTTTTTCCCAGCGATAGATATAAAAATGCAGCACATATGTGTGCTGCCTGGGAAGCAACTTTTCCTTCCTTTTTATGCTTGTATTTACAACGTCTCTGGTTTTATTTTATTGCCTTTGTTTATCACACATTAGATAATGCATAAACGTAGTTCCATTCTCAAAATAATGAAGAGTTCTTTGCTCTCTTATAAGTGGGTACATGGCACCCTTGGATAACGCATTGTTCTTGTTCTATGATAGGTTTGATCATTTTTGTGTAAAGGTTTGCATAGATCATTAGCATAGCCAAATATCGTAAGAAATAAGTGTGCCATGGCAACATAATCCAACGACTCATTTAGTACCAAGTTTTTCTGAGCTTTCATATGCTCCGATTAAGATTCGATGAAACACTATAGAATGAGAAATGATCTTGTAACAAAGCCCTCGCCAGAGTGTTTCCTAGCCTTCCAAAATCTCTCTCCTGATTTAAACATTGTCCTTTCTCGCAAAAAAAAAAACATTGTCCATTTCTGTTTTTGAAGGTTCAGTTTCAATTTCACGCAATTCTAATGTTTTCAGAACAAGTTAAGTTTGAGCTTCTCCAATCATAAGATGCTTTTTGTACAAGAAATACATACAACATCTATAGGATTTTTAACATGGCCTCCGGAGAATAATTATTATTTTTGTTTGGCAACAATATAAGAATTAGCTGTGAATATAGTGAGCAAGAGGTGACTCCCCAATTATTCTATTTGTTCACTCTTTATTCAACCTTCATATTGTTACCTTTCTAATATCCTTGGCCATGACATTTGGATCATGCATATGAATGAGATCAAACTAAAGATATTATTGATATGTGTCTTTTTATCATTGTACCCACAAGGAAAGAGCAAGTCCATATGCAAAAATACAAGTTACAAGTTTTAATTCTAGATAGAAAATAGAAAGATGAAGTATTAATGTGTTCCCATCTCAATCATTGATATAAAGAAAAATGGTATTAAAAAACTCATTGCGAGAGATCTAGATCAAAGATATATAACAAGGCGGTGAAATGGATATGATTTACGATGGGGTCTACATGGTAGGGTGCATACAGGATGCAAGGCCGGTCCATGGGGTGAGAAAAGGAAAAGGAACAGGCACGCTTGCTCTGTGGGCCACGGGCGGGTGAGCAGAAGCGCGTTTCGGTCCTAGGGTCCTTGTCGTGGTTATGGGCCACTGCCTCAAGAAATTTGTCATTTCATTAGAGTATCTCCAATGGTTGTCTCTAAGCTAGCTCTTAAAATTATTTACTAGAGAAAAAGAAGAGGGAGAAGACAGCTAGCTCTTGTTCAAAAGTTAACTCTTAGCATAAATGTGACATTGCCGCGTGGTCTTTACACAAAAAGATTTCTTCTAAAAATTAGCAGCTGCCTCTAACAATTGAGGATGTTCTTAGGCTACGTGCAATGGATCAAGGCGAGCACAATCTACGGCTGCGGGCCGCCCACCGAAGTGCAATCATTGTTGCGCTGCTGTACGTTAAATTTGATTCATGAATGGGGGTTAGCCCTAGACGAGTTGTCAAATAGGCAATATATATCCCTCGCAAAAATAGGCAAAACATCACAAAATTCCACCTACATTATTATGTTCCTGTGGGGTTGCTCCATTTGAACTAATCTAGCAATTTCAAAGTGTAACCCAGTTCATGTGAACTACACCCAGCAAAGAAATAAGTCTGAAACATTCAATTCATAGATCCATGTCCCAGCCGCCAACGGGATAAGATATTTCGGTTTAAGGCTTTCCCGGATAAGACATAGTAGCAAGCTCTATGTCTAGAAGACAATTAACAATTAAAAAAAGAAGAAGATAATTAACAAGAAATTCTGTTTAAGGGCTTGCCGGGATAAGATATTTGGGCGGCCTTTCGTCCATCTTTCATAGGCCGGCCCAAAACGGTATCTGACCAGTGTGACCACCGGGCCGCGCGATTCTAAGAAAAAGGAAAAACAAACGGGCCGTGCGCCATCGCCTCTCTCTTGCGTGCGAGATCCATTTCCAGACCAGCGAGCACACACTCGTAAAGGTGGTGCTGCCCCCACTTCCGCTCCGCTCTGATAGCGGCGACGGCCGCCTCCCCATGCCGCCGGCGGCGGGGCGATGTCGGCGCGGCCGCTCTCTCCCGCGTCTCCTCCGGCGAGCCCTCCTCGTGGCCGCCGTCTGCGTCGCCGCGCTCACCATCCTCCTTCACCTCCGCCACGGACCTAAACCCCTCGAATCCTCCGCGTCCCACGCCCAGCTCCCCTTCTCCGACTCCCCTCCCGCGCCGCGGGATCTGGTGGAGACGGATGCGGCTGGGGGGGG
>LAPY01002808.1:28895-39816 GCA_000970635.1 Eragrostis tef
AGTCCTGGAGTCGTGGCTGAGACGGCGGCGGCGGCCAGAAATCTCTAAAATTCGTCAATTAGGGTGATGTAAAAGCATGGGAAATGACTCAAATGGATGCGTTGTGATGTGAGGAGGCTATGTGTGCGAGGAATCGAACGGAAACTTACTAGAGAAGGAGAAATCGACGGTGGCATGGATGAAGGTTTGGTTGCCAACCCGATGAAGAACGGCTTCCATCTCGAGCTATGATGCGGGCGCTGGGGATTGGAGGTGGGAATGGGTTGTAGGGACTCCTTGCACATCTCCTTGCGCCACGGTTTGAGCTAGGATGCACAGAGGCGGCCGGATGGCGAGCTCCTGCTCGGGCTGCAATGGCGGTCGGGCAAAAAGGAAAACGAGGAAGAAAGAGAAGAGGAGGGGTGACGACTTGAGCTGCTGGTCATGGGAGAGGATAAGGACGAGCTAGTGTGTGAGCATGGCACACTTGATGCAGCTGACAACGGCCACAGCGCACGGCATGGGCAACTAGCAGGGAGAAACAGAGCGTGGGAGAAAAGAACAGGTGGGTCCCATGCGTATTTTTTTTAACGAATTTTCCAACATGCTGGAATTGAATCGATCCAAAAGCATGCTCCCCGAGCTAAGAAAAATCTGAGAAAATGTAGACTTAAAGGTCAACTCCACAGGAATGAATTTCCTTATCGGAAGTTTTAAAAAATCAGGACATAATTTGAAAAAAAATTCTGGAAAGGCAGAAATGATTTGAACACTCCTTGAATTGTTTAATTTACTTAGGTGTTTCGCCAAATTCTGGAAAATAATCCAAAATTTTATCTTAGCACCGGGAACCCATATATGTCTTTGATTGGGCCTACTTTTGTGCAAATTTGATCGTTTTTATTTTCTTGTTCATGCTCAAGTTTGATTATAAATTAGTGATTTGTTTTTTTTTTGATAGAAAAAAATACTTCATCAATCGAGCGTGTGATCATTTTGCACTAAACAATGCAAATTAAAAGTGTGCTTCGGTTTGGTGAAAAACGGGGATGTTACAAATAGTGCCGAAGAGCACGAGCAACATCTGAGAGTAATTTTGGAAAAACTCAGAGCTCATAAGTTGTATGTCAAGTTCAGTAAATGTGAATTTTGGCTTGAGAAAGTTGTCTTTCTTGGCCACATTCTAACAGCAGAAGGAGTTGCTGTAAACCCAGAGAAAATCGAAGCAGTCAAACATTGGCCGCAGCCAACAAATGTGTCAGAAATTAGAAGCTTTCTTGGATTAGCGGGTTATTACCGCAGGTTCATCGAAGGATTTTCCAAGATAGCCAGACCCATGATAAAACTTCTCAGGAAAGACAAGAAGTTTAAATGGACCCAGTCTTGTGAGAGAAGTTTGCAAGAGTTGAAGAGAAGGCTGACAATAGCACCAGTGCTAGTCCTACCTGATATTCACAGAGATTTCGCCGTCGATTGTGATGCATCAAGACAAGGCTTGGGATGTGTTCTAATGCAGGATGGTAGAGTTGTTGCATATGCATCAAGGCAGTGAAGACTCATGAATAGAATTATGCGACTCGTGATTTCGAATTAGTAGCTGTAGTGCATGCCCTCAAAATTTGGAGGCACTACTTAATTGGAAACAAGTGTGAGATCTACACAGAACATAAGAGCCTGAAGTACATCTTCACACAGCCAGATCTGAACCTAAGACAACGAAGACGGTTAGAGTTAATCAAAGATTATGATTTGGAAATCCACTACCATTTGGGAAAAGCAAATATTGTGGCAGATGATGTAAGCAGGAAAGCCTATTGCAATCACCTCATGACCCACAATGATCAATTGCAAGCAGAGATGAAGAAGCTGAATCTGCAGATAGTACCTCAAGCTTGTGCCAATAATCTGAGTCTGCAACCAATATTAGATGAACAGATCAGAAAAGCCCAGCTCAAGGATAAGGAGTTAATGAAGATCCGTAACCATACTGGTGAAGATAAGGCCCCAAACTTTCGAGTAGATGATAAAGGAACCCTGTGGTATAAAGACAGGATTTGTGTACCTAAGGAAGGGAAGTTCCGAGAGGTAATCATGGATGAAGCTCACAACTCAGCTTATTCCATCCACCTAGGATCTACCAAGATGTATCTTGATTTGAAGGAAAAGTATTGGTGGAATGGAATGAAGGCAGATATAGCCAAGTTTGTTGCAGAATATGATGTTTGTCAGAGAGTTAAGGAAGAACATCAGAAGCCTGCAGGATTACTCCAGCCGTTACCAATTTCAGTATGGAAATGGGATGAAGTAGGCATGGATTTTATAGTTGGTATTCCCAAAACAAAGAAGGGATATAACTCTGTATGGGTAATACTGGATCGACTCACCAAGGTCGCTCACTTTATTCCTGTACGAACCAACTATGGAGGAGACAAGTTGGCACAGATGTACATCGACAACATAGTGAAGTTGCATGGAGTGCCTAGCAGAATTGTCGATAGAGGTACCCAATTTACCTCAAGGTTTTGGAAAAGTTTGCACAATGCTCTAGGAACTAAGTTGGATTTCAGCACTGCTTATCACCCTCAGACTGATTGTCAAACAGAAAGAATCAACCAAATCCTTGAAGATATGCTGAGAGCATGTGCCCTAACCTATGGCAAAGACTGGGAGAAAAGTCTGGCCTATGCAGAGTTCTCATATAACAACAGTTATCAAGCCAGCCTCAAGATGTCACCTTTTGAAGTGTTGTATGGGAGAAAGTGCCAAACACCTTTGATGTGGTCTGAAGTTGGAGAATGTTCCCTCACAGGACCCTCCATCATTAAAGAGGCAGAAGAAAGAGTTGCAGAAATCAGGGAAAAGCTGAAAGAAGCACAATCTCGTCAGAAGAGTTATTCAGACAAAAGACGAAGGGATTTAAGTTTCCAAGTTGGAGACTATGTGTACCTTAAGGTTTCCTCAATTAGAGGTACACGTTGTTTCCATGTCCGTGGCAAGTTAGCACAACGCTACATCGGACCCTACCGAGTGTTGAAGAATATTGGTACAGTGGCCTACATGATCGAGCTACCACCAGAGTTGGCAGATGTGCACAACGTCTTTCATGTGTCCCAACTCAAGAAGTTCTTAAGGATCCCTGAAGAACATGTCTCGGTAGAGACCTTAGACTTGCAGGATGACCTTTGATATCGGGAAATGCCGATCAAGATTTTGGATGTAACCACCTGTCAGACCAAAGGATCAACAGTTCGTCTGTATCGTGTTCGGTGGAGTCGGCACACAGAGGTAGAAGCTCAATAGGAAAGGAAAGATGCTTCGAGGAAGGAGTATCCCCATCTCTTTTAAGAGGGGTAGGTTTGTAACGCCATGAAAATTCACCATTAAAATTCACAAATCAATTCGTAACTAAAATCGGAAGTTTCCAAAATGTTTTGCAAGCCTTTCTCAGTATCTCTGCTATCTGGGCTGTTTCTAGCCCGAGCTACCAGCCCCTATCCCTTTTCAGCCTGGTCCATTCTCCTTTTCCCTCTCTCATTCATTCAGCCCAGCATCACCTTCCCGGCCCATTGGCCCAACCAGCCCGAACACCTTCTCCCTCCTCCAGCACAGGAGAGCTTCACCAACCTCTGGACAAGCCATCACCGCCGAGCTGCTCAACGACTGCCTTCACTCCGCCTGCTTGAGCCATCGCGTCGCTCTGCACGGTTCAGTAGTTAGATGACACATAGCCTGGCCCCTTTCCTCGCTGACGCTCGCGTCCCGTCGCTCCAAAGCCGCACGCCAACCCCAGCCGTGCCCACTTGCCTGCGCTGCTGCCGCTTCAATCCCGTCACTCTGCGCCGCGCACGCCACATCCCAACGCACCGCCCTGCTTTGCCACGGCCACGTCCCCGCACTGCTCGCACACAGCGGCGAAGACCCGAGCACAGCGCCACACAGCAACACCGTCGCCTCAGTGCCACTGCCGCGCCGTCCGCGGCAAGCCTCTCCTCTTTCCCCTCCGGCTATAAATAGCCTTCCCCGCAAGCTCTTCCACCATCGCGCTGCCTGGCCCAGTCGCAGGTGAGCCTCGCCTTCTTCCTTCTCTGCTCCATCTCCGGCCGAGCGCCGCCCTGCCATTCCTCACCTCCGGCGCCCCTCCACCCCAGTCGAGTCGCCGTAGAGCTCAACCGTTCCCTCATCTACCTCAAGAACCCACTCAATCACCTCCTCCCTCTCTCTCCCGAGCTCCACCCGAGCAGCCATGGCCGCCTCTGTTCTTTGCAGTCGCAGCCGCCACTCCCCACAGCTTCTCATCAAATTGATGCCTCAAATCGATGCGCCATGAGCCGAAGATCCAATTCCTCCAACTCCTAGCCGCACTCTCCCCTTTCCCCATGCCGGATTTGAGCTCCCCGAGCTCGTCCATGGCGAACAGAGGACGAACACCCGTAATTAAGCTTAAGCCCATTTACCTCCCCCGCAGACCCATACACCAACAGGACCTTGCAGCCAACAGCACCAGCAGCCCGTTATTTCCTTTGTGAATTTATTTTCGGAATAAACCCTGTAGCCTCCACTGTAAAATCCATATCTCCACCATCCGAACTCCGATTGACCTGATTATTCCTCCTAAATTCATCTAAATTCGATCCCTACCCATTCCTACCAGTTTAATATTTTACTGAGCTCCTCTTCTATTCCTTTTGTATTTTTTTGTGTTTGTTTGTTTGTTTATTTGTTTGTTTGTGTGTCGGTCTCGCGTACCGTAGCGAACGGAGAGTACAAGGAGGAGGAGGACCAAGAACCAGAAGCCGAAGAGTTCGAGCAGGAGCTCCCCGAGGATGTCAACGAAGGCAAGTCACAATCCGTTTCCCTTTTGATCATACTGCTCCTATGTTTTATAAACACAACCCGTAGCAGCCATTTTATTGCATGAAATGCTTGATTTGATGATTGCAAAACCTTTGCGTAGTATGACCAAGACCACTGAGCCTTATATTGCCTGTCCTAATTTATTCCCTGTTAAACATAGGATATCCATGGATGTACATTATTTACGCATGGATGATTGCTTTGTTATAGAATGCTTAGGACTGTGTATCACTAAATGCTCTACTTATACTTAGCTTTTGCAAATGTGAAAACCGTGACTGGTGTTGTGTGGTAGTAGTAAGGTTGGGTGATAACTAAAGATAAGAGGAATGAATGAACTTGGGTTAGAATTGAGGTGATGATGATATGACATTTATGGAAGATTAAGCGTGGCCTCTATGGTGTGCTTATGACAAGCTTTATGGGAGATGAATGCCACCTCTGTGGTGGGTTCATATTTGTGAAGATGATTGCCTTGTCTCGCATAAGGACCGAGTTGCTTGTGACATCATACCTAGCCGTTTATCCAGTGCGACCATGATACCGTGTATGCGGCACGGCTTAGTATAAATCCCGCCAGCTAGTCTGTTAATCGCCTGGAGGCCGGAGATGCAATGGGAGCCCAGGAACAGGTGGAAGTGATGCAGACGTGTGCGACCTAGTTGAAGGGCTAGATTAGAGGATAAGACCCCTGGATAACTCCCATGGCGATTAGTCGGGACGATGCTGTGCTGGGTACTGGCTTTGTGAGTCTTCACACCCATGTTGTGTAGTGGCTTGTGATGCACTCATATTGTGGGTACAACGTACAGCCTCTGCAGAGTGTTAAAATCTATTCGAATAGCCGAGTCCACGGTCACAGACATGGCTACGGTTCGGTCCAAGAACTAGCATGGATGGGTACTTACCTCCTTGATGAGTCGTGGACAGGGTGTACGGCAACGTAAAACTTGATCAACTCCTTAATACTTAATTTGATGCTTTTGCTAAAACTGCTTTACAACTAAACCACTGCATGTGTAAAACTTACTTTATTGCAATGATAAACCTGATGGCCTTTACCTTGTTACTGCCAAATGCACACATTTATCCCTTGATGGTAGGGCGAGGGTTGCGACTTGCTGAGTACTTTTGTAGTCATTCTTGCTTGCTGATTACAGAGAAAGATCCAGACTTCGTCGAAGCCGACGGTGAGGAAGACGAATAAGCTTGGTCTTGTCTGCACCCGAGCTGCCTGTGGCTTTAGTCTACCCCTTAGTTGCTTCCGCTATGGATTATGAAGACCTAGAGTTCCCTTTCTAGGTCACCTTTGCTATGCTTGTAATTGCTTTCTTTATGTTCTACTGTTATCTATCTCGACCCCTGCCAGGTCGCGACTTGTAATATCACCTGTTGTAAGACCTGATAGTACCAACGACTGATCCAGGGACTGGTATAATAAAGTGTTTAAGCTCCTGTAATAACATGGGTGCTTCAATCCCTTTGTAGATTGCAAATGGCATGATGCTCACACTTGCTCCCACATTGCACAATGCCTGAGAAAAACATCGCCCGTTCACCAAGAAGGGAATGCTTTGACACCCGGGGTCCTTCTTCCTCATGTCCTCAAATGATGGCAGGGTTGCATAATCTTCTTCACACCTGATAGTTATGGCATTCACAGTCTCCTTGGGGTTGACTTCAGGTTGTCCCGAGAGTCTGCTCACTGTAGGTGGCTGTAACGCTAAGGCTCTTTGTGCAATTTGTGTGTCTAGCATCTTGTTATGGCTCAGCTGATTTTGCAGTATTGTGCTGAATGTCTCAAGCTGGGAGGAATTGCTTTCCAAGGTCTTATCAGTGGAGATGAACTTCTTACTGATCCCGTCATTGATCTAGACCTGGCCAAGCACTAGATCCTTGATAGAGGGCTTGTATAGAGAGAAATTACCGTTACCGTTGCTCCCTTGAATTTTGTTGAAGGAGATGTCGGGTTTGGAGTTCCAGCCATAGTTGTTCTAGGGACGGAATCCATTGCCATTTTTGAGGAATTTGCATTCCTCCATGGCGTTGGGGCAATGAATTCCCAGGTGCCCTGTGTTTCCACACTCTTCGCACGTCATGCTGAATCTACAACCTGTAGATCTTGCGGAGTCTTCATCTTCTTAAGGACTTGATCAAGCTTGAGTGCAAGCATGTCCAAGGCCTCTACTTGATGTACTCCTCGTCCCTTGCTAGTAAGCACTTGACGTTCGTCGTGGCTTTGATTGGCCACGACCTTCTCGATCATCTTCTTAGCGTTGGTCACGCTGAGAGAGAAGAAAGAGCCGCCGACTGAGGCGTCGAGGTGCTCCCTTGCGGTAGGCTTCAGTCCATGGTAGAAGATTTGATGGAGGAGCCACTGCTCCATGCCATGGTGTGGGCATGCAAGCATGTAGTTTTGCATCCTTGCCAAGCTTTAGAGATGGACTCATCCGTGAGATGTTGGAAGCCCGTGATCTTGTTGCGCAGGGCAATTGTCTTGTCCAGCGGGAAGAACTTAGCAAGAAAGGCATTTGATCATGCCTCCTAAGTGTTGAGAGCCTCAACGTTGGCGTAGTACCACTGCAAGCCCGCCCTTCCCCAATAGTGAGAATGGAAAGAGCTGCAAGAGAATCTCGTCTTGAGATTGGTCCTTGCGTGCAAATGTGTTGCACATCATCAAGAACCGTTGGAGGTGAGAGTTTGCATCCTCCGAAGGTTTGCCACAAAAAGGACTGGCCAAGATCATGTTGAGCAGGGCCGGCTTGAGCTCGTAGTCCTTGTTGTTCACGCGTGGAAGGTGTCCCACGCGGATGTTCTCCATGTTCGGTGCGGAAAACTCATGAATCGTCTTCTCGACCGGCTCACTCATATTGTTGTTGCTTGAGGTTGAAGCGGATGGGTTAACCACCGGTGAGGGGGATCCTTCGACAGTGTCACACCCCAAAACTTCAAATTTTGGAATGTGACTAGAATTTCACTAAATTTTAAAACTTTTTAGAATAATCAAAATAATTAATATTGGTTATAGTAAATTTGTTTGTTGCATTCATGCTGATTAGTATGCATTAAATTTCTTTCCTTGTGTGAATAATGAATTTCAAAATTCGATAGTGCCCTTGTATAGCTCGGAATAGTTGTAGAATATCAAGGATAATAATCCTATTCTTTTTCTTGGCCCAATCTCGTCCGAGTTGTCAACTTATTCTTTTCTTCTCTTTTCTCTATCAGCATGCAACAATACTATGCAATCAAAATATCTCTGCCCTTTTATTTTATCTTTTTTCCCTTTTTCTTTTCTCTTGTCTGCCTTTCTTAATGTTTTTTTCTCTTATCGTGGCCTAAAGTCATGTACAGCCAAGCCATGAAAACACTATGCTTCTTCCCTGCCATGTTGTTATCGTGGCCTAAAGTCATGTACAGCCAAGCCATGAAAACACTATGCTTCTGCCCTGCCGTTTTGTTATCTGCTCATTTCTCTCATTTGTTTCTATGCAAATGAGATACCTGCATGCAACCCGGTCTCTTTATTTTTTAATCCTTCCTTCATTCTGTCACCCCATAGGCGTGCAGTCAAAGGATTTATTCCTTTGTTTATTTATTTACTTGCAACCGTGACTCGCATGTAAGTTGCACCCCTAACTATTTCTTTTTCTGAACCGATTGTGGCAACTTACCATGATCACTTTCCCTTCTCTCTTTGCCCTCTCGAATCCTGCTAGCTTGATGAACAAGCAGCCTCTACAGCCCTTCTAAAGCAGCACAACATTTGTAATTAGTCTAAGCACAAGCCCAGCCTGGCAACCCAGCCTAGCACGCCTAGCAGGCAGCCCTGGCGCCCTGCATCCAGCTCGGCCCAGCCCGGCATGCTCTGCACCTACCTGCCTGCACCGTGCCAAGGCGAGACTCAACACCAGCGCCGTCCCTCCTCCTCCGTTACCAAAGGAACGCAAGATCTAATCCCTATCTCGACTCCCCTATGAAAACCACGCCCCTCTGGTCGTGCTCCTTTACCCTACAATCCCCACAGCGCCGCCAGGCCGCCACCATACCTCGCCGTCCTCGCTGCCGATCGCGACCAGCCCAGACGCCCTCAGATTGGCGTGCACGTTCCCGGAGATCTGTAGCTCCGATCGCTGCGCAATTCTACCAGGTGGTAACACTGGTCGTCTTCCTCAATCACACGAATCAGATCGGCCATTCAAGTACACAAGGCCAAGATCGCCCCGTCGCCGTCACCGCCGCCATGAATCTGGACGCGCCCAGCGCAGGTCCAGAAAACCACAGGTTGGCATCCACGTTCTCGTTGATCAATCCTTCCAAACCCTTTGAAACTTTGCTATCTTGTGAACCTGATCATACCAAACGTCTATCTAATTCAGATCTCTATACAATTGAGTGATGCTGGCAGTCTCGAAGTCGACCACCCTGCTGCCCTACTTTTGGACGACGGGATGCATGTCATGAAGATCAAACTCGCGTTCCCGGCGATCTATTCAGACAAATGCCCCCAAACCTTTACTGGAGATGCTCTCGGTCATCATCCACCATACACCCGAAGATGATGGCCATATAAGCACATATGCCTTCGAGATCTGCATCACCGTGCCTCTGACCTCTGTCTGAGCGCGCCCAGCTCCTGCCCTGGAGATGTTGGCGTTCCCGGTAATCCTTCTCACCAAGTCCTTTGAAATTCCACAACGATGTACCTCTGTTCATCCTTCATATATATACAAAACGGATCTTCCATAGTTTCATCGACCCTACCGATATCAACATCGTTGTGCTGTCCGTTCTGCTTCTGGGCGTGAGGAGCAGACTTCCTGAAATTTGTGTGTATGTTCCAGTGCCCGATAAAACTCTTTCATGTGCCCACCTGCTGTCACCATCTGAATCATTTCTTTTGGGAGGATCACAGAAGAGCTTGACCTCTATAGCCACCAGAAACGCAAATCCATCATCGAGCATGTTGTCATTTTTCCGATGAGAGATCTCTATCATCTTCTCGACAACAAGCCTGCCCATCAAACTTTCTCCGCTGTCCAGTGCACTCAAGGTGAGCTTGGCTTGTCCTTTCCATTGTTGTCTTTCAATAATGTCATAGTTTAGTGTCCTATACCACGATTCGACTAAATGTCTAGCAAGCTCACCCACGACATCGATCTTTAGACGTTCAATTCAAAGTCTTTGTTCTTTAATGTTTATATATAATTCTTTTTAGGTTTTTAGAACTGAAACAAACTCAACGTTTTATGCAAAAGAAACATATTTTCAGTTTATTTAGTACCCTTTTTAAAACAACAAGTCCATCTTAAATAATTTACTTTTGGAATGTAACTTTTCCTCCATTAAATCCTTTTACCTTTAAATTCTTATAACTTTTTACTCGTAAGTCTGTTTTGAACGATTCTTGCGCTAAAACGATCGTAGCGACGAGTATTTTCTGTTGTTACTGTTTTTGTAGTAATTTGATACTGTTTGGTGTACTGTTTCTTATTGCTTGTGCCTTGTGTGCTTTGTATGTTGCCATTATTTAGAAACGCGTGTTCAAGAACCACCAAGAGGAAGATCAAGACATGAAGACTCTGAACAGCAACACTTCTTTTGAGGCAAGTGTCCTTGATGCATTCTGAACCTATTTCTTTTTCCCACTAGTTTTGCATGCATTGCGTTTAATTTGAATCCCATGTGTCATATCCTGTTCCTTTACTTTATCCTTGTCGCCTGGGTTTGGTTAATAATAATATGGACGGGTAGCTCGTGCTTAGCTTGCTGTTTTGGGTTGGATAATAACTTGACTAATAATCCTAACTAATGGTTCACTTCAACATAATCTTCACGGACCGATTAATCTTTTTAGCAACATGGAACTTAGGTGATCCAAGCAGGAGGATGTTGATGATGGTGCGGGTATGCACATGTGCCTGTCATGGTACTGTTGGTTTGGGTAGTACCTGCTTGTGATCATAAGGACCGGTTCGTGGAGCGGCAACCCAGGACAACAGCGCAAAGCACATGGTATATTATGGTAGACTTGGTCAAGTATTATGATGTCTTTCCAGTCTTGCCGGCGTTCATGGAAGGAGGGAGG
>LAPY01002808.1:58424-68900 GCA_000970635.1 Eragrostis tef
GGCGTGATAAAAGTTGTTGTAAGCAAACTCAGCTAGGTGCAAGTGATCCCATCCTACCTCCTCTACCTTTTTGACAGCCCATCTTTTTGTCTCAGTAGAGTCTTTCAGTGGCATATTTCAGTCCTCTTCCCCATTACTTAGAAAAAGAAGAAGGGAATTGATACTTGATTATTGATATGAAGAGTGTAAAACTCGGATAAATGGTAGAGCAAGTGTATAAAAACACTCGGAATGTAAGAATTAAATAAATGACTTTGCTTGTTGATAAGCCGTGTCATTGTCGTGGAGCCGAGAGGCTGCTTTGACGAAGCGATCGATCCCGTGGCCGAGTGGCTGTCTTGGCGGAGTGATCGCCATAGCACACAAGTGGCCGAGAGGCGACCATCGCCGAGTTGTCAACACATACCTTTTCTCATGGAAACAATTGGTGCATGCAAAAATATATACAAGACATAATCCTTAACAATAACGAATGATTAACTGAATTGCTAATGAATAAAATAATATGGAAAACATAAGTAAGAATATGAAGGTGTCTTCTCTGTGTATGGCCGGAGCTGTTTTGGAGTTGAGGCTTCCAGAAACCCAATATAAAATTGGTGATTCTAGAAAGCTAATATAAAGCTGTTGAGCATATAGACGCCCTGCATATAGAACAGAATGGAGCTGACTAGCTGTACTCCACCAATATTTGATAATTGCATCAAGCAGTCTTGTGCAATTTAACCAACAGAAAGAAATATCTCCATCAATAAGGAAGTCCAGAAATGAATATCCCATTAAGTGATCAATATTCTCCGAAAAGGAACATACGAGATAATGAATTTCATAGATGAATATCCCAGAATTCCAGAAATAGAGCATCCAGGTTCCAGAAATCCAATAAATAGAAGTCCGGAAGTAAAATAATATCTGGAAGTCCGGTACTCAGAATTCCAGAAGACTGTTATTGAGAAATTACCAGACAGCCAATAATGAGAAATCCAGAGATATTCGAGGCCATTATTAAGAAATCTAGACGGCCAATAATGAGAAATCCAGATGGCCAATAGTTTAGAAAACCAGATGGCCAAATATGAAATCCAGCTGGCCAATATTCAAATCCTGCCGATAGGCTCTGCTGACTAAAGTACGTGAGGTTGCGTGATTGCCGCAAACGCCCGAGTGAATGTCCCAGAGAAGTTTGCTGACCATGGAAGCTTATCGTGTACAATGAAGTTGATGTAAGACATCCGCCAATCGTTTTCTTCCAGATACTCGGTGTTTTCTACAACCATGGCTTCTAAAGCGTCAGGTTGCGGCTCTAACGGTTCAGTCGGCCGGGGCATGAGTGTCTCTTTTGATAGTAGGTGCTGTGATGACCTCGATGAAGACGTTGAAGCAGCTCCAAGTGATACCTAGCCAGTGCTTTTTAAGAAGGATAAAGTCCAAATTACTCCCCTCAAGTGTAGTCAAAGTCTACATAACCCCCTAAACTATTTTTTGGTTTATTTCACCCCCTAAACTATATCACTTGGTTTAATATACCCCCTAATACAATTTGTCTTTTTTTATTTCTCCATGCATAAGTGTGGCATTAGGTTCAAATTTTGCGAGATGATAGTAGACATCATAACTCATGTCATAAAAATATAAAATATTTTTTGTCATTATTTTGATGGGCTGAGATATTTAATAATTAAATAATCCGTGAGATACAATATTATATTGAAAATGATGACGAACAATTCATGATATATTTTTCTGACATACATTGTGATATTCACTACATCCATGTAAAATTTTAAATCAAAATTCAATTTGTGCATGGAGAAATAAAAAAGATAAATTGTATTAAGGGGTGGATTGAACCAAGTGGCATAGTTTAGGGGGTAAAATAAACTAAAAGATAGTTTAGGGGGTTATATGGACTTTGGTTATACTTGAGGGGAGTAATATGGACTTTTTTCTTTAAATAATAATAATTTGCACGTCAAAGATGAAATAGTAAAACTGTGACAGAAATGTTGATAGATAGGATTGGAATTCATACAAAATTCTAATCTACAAAGTATCATGCCATTTGAGCATTCCACCAAAATAGAAATGCTTAAAGCTTAAAAAAACACCATGTCGACGGTTCAATGCTATCTCCAGTCTACTTGAGCCAGTGTTAAACTACATGTGCACAACCTCTTTACTAACTCAAGAATGAGCTGTGTTCAAGAAGACATGACATGCAAACCATGTGTCGGCAATGAAACTACATAAATGGTAACATTGGTGCTAGATAACCAGGCAGATCATAATATTAGGTTATGCCCAAGAAACATTAAACAATCATCCTCTGTCTGATGCTTCATCTATTTTACATGCAGAATACTCAGTTCAGAGCTGTTGAATCTATATATGCCATGAAATGTGAACATGCATTACCTGGCGATTGAGGTCCTTTGCCTTATCTGCATAAATTCTCGTGTCAGATGTCAACCTGCTTGACATTTCACTGACCTCTGCAAGGAATGAACACTTGTTGTTAATATTAAATCCAAACCATATGCAACGTAAAGAAAATGGGGGTAGCAAGTCTTTAATAGTGTGGACCACCAGAAAAACTCGGTTCAAAATGCAAGGAGCAATGGGTGCTACGAAAATCAAAATGTGTACTAAACAGTGAAAAACACAACAGCGAATAGGCTTCCTACTAACAAAGAGACAGGACGCGAGCCAAGTTAAAGCAACAACTTCTAGGATTGATGTCACAAACATCTAGCAGATAAACGTGCAAAAGCTATAATGAAACATTGAAAAACACGATACGACTTACGATCTAGCTTTTCACCAACACCAAGAACCTCTTGGACATTGCGAGTCATAATTTGGTGCACTTCATAGAGCTCATCATTCAGTTTTGCAAGGTTCCTTTGAGTTCTGGTATCCAAATACAGTTTCTTAGTCTTCTGGATGAATGTATCTGTAGAAAGTGGCACATGTTATCTATCAACCAGTGGAGTTGAAATCTTAATAGAAGAAAATACTGACAAGTAACCCAAGGATCCATACCGAACTTGATAAAAGCATACGGCCTTGCCGCAGTTTCAATCTGACTGCCGTTGACTCTCTCAAACTCATTTTTCAGATCTTCTAGGTACTGGAATGCAAGTTTCTTCGGATAAGAACGGTCGCACATTGTCAGATAACATACTCTGCCCTCAATGATGTAGCTATAAATTTGAATTAAGGAGCAACAACATTATCACAGGACTAAAACAGGAGGGTAAAAAGATCACAAGCATAATTAACTGGGTGATAACATATTTATAAAATTTTGAACACAACAAATGATGAAAGATTAGCAGCATCTAATGCTGAGTATAAGGGTCTAAGTGACCTTGTTAAGGCCGTCCCATAGATTCCCATGATGTAACTGCCTTATTTATTATTCAAATACAAATAAATCTCCAGGCTTGTTAAGCTGACATATTGCAAAGGATGATGTCAAGTGAGATATGGATGAATGCATCATATAAATCAAAAAGAACATGCAGGAGCATGCTTAATCCAGAATTAAAAAAAGGTATCTCATATAACACAAGGATACTGGAAGAAGTAAGGCCCAGTCTCAATTGACATCCGTGAAGCTTCATGCTGCCCCTTTGACAAGTTCTTGAAAAGAAGTTTAGCTTGCTGCTTGTAGAAATCAGCATCCTTCTGATCTCGCCCATCATCCAATCCTTCTGCCAGCGGAAGGCCATCAGTGACACGCGCTATCATTGTCAGCTTCACCATTTTGCCAAGGCCAGAAACCACAAGAACTGCAGTAGATGCCTACAGCGTATGCTACAAAAGTAGCAAAAAAAGCATTAAATCCCTAGAATTGGTACAAATGGGTTCTTCAGAAGCCTGATTGTTTCACTCTGCTACAGAAGTATTAAATCCCTAGTATACCAATTCCCATGTTATCATTCAAATTAAGTAAACTACAATCTACAAATCCATGTGAGCTATTATAACAATAAAAAAGAAACTCATGTCATTCTAGAAGATCATATATGCTTTAATCATTCAGGGATTCCTGTCCGTTGGAAAATACATAGTTGCTAGTGAAGACATAAGCGCTCCTAAGTTCACCAAACAGTACGTATTCCACAGAAACTGGAAACGTAGTACTGATCACCATATAGGAAATAACTCATCATTTCTAGTTAAACAGTTTTTCATGAGAATGTCCCTATGACAGATGCTGACATAAAATTCACAGATACAACCCATGTGTACAGATATCAAAAAATAACTTTTTTCTTTTAAGAAACTCTCGACGGTGATCCACTAGAGTATCAATTAACTTAATTTAATAAATAAAGAAGTAATAAATAGAATTCCCTGGTAGAGATGAACTCCAATATCCTTGTTAGCGAGAGTACGCCCGGTTGTTGTATTAATATTCGTGTAGCTGTACACAGTATTGTAGCTGTTGCCGAGAGGTCGTCTTTGTACGCCGGGTAGATGTATGCCATAGCGGTGTAATCGTCGTTGTACACAAGGTCGCCGCCGTGACATCAAAGCCACCTACTCAGGCTTCCCAGCGTGACGTAACTCAAGCATGCAAAGCTCAGAAAAGCCATCACGCGATCAGTTGTTAATCAGATAGCTTAAGAGTAATATAACACAGAAAAAAGAATAAAGGATAGAAAGAATGTCACACCCGGTTTTAAGGCCAAAACCGAATGCTCATTTATATGTGTGCCCAAGATCAAGTTTTACGTATAGGACAAAATGAAATAACAGTAAAATCAATGTCACAATTAAATCTTATAAGTATTACAATAAATGTCTCAAAGGACTAAACGAATACAAACGCTAGCAGAAGACTCCATAATGCCACAGCCAATCGACCAGGGGCTCCACAAGCTTAGTCTTCACCACCGTCTTCCAAGCAGTCAATCTTCACTCTCTGAGAAGCATTGTACTCCGCAAGTGTTGGGAAAGTAATGACATGAAAGCCTATAACAATAAAGGCTGACATAAGGTAAAATGCAGAAGAAGCACCATAAACCAATGGTAAAGCATTCTTGAATTACTAGGTAAATGTTAAGCCATTCCAAAATTAATTAAACTCTACAAGGTACCCCCTTGCAGCAAAATAGGATAATCGTCCAAAACCATACTACAAGTTACCCACTTGCAGCATCCAAATGGCTACCCGCCATAACCATCCATCTCTAATCATCTGAGGGTCCAAGCCGCTCCTGACCGTGAGAATGGCTGTCAAGACAGTTTTACTTCTCTGCAAAGATGCACAACTTTACTCACAGGGTGGTGATTTCATACCTGTTGCTAGGTGGACTAAAGCCTCCTCGATGCCCGTGTTGCGGTGCACTTACACACTTCCAGAATGTGCGGCAAAGAGATCACCACATGGTTTTTTAAAGCGCTACCCAGCCTACCAACATCCCCACTGAGGTTCCACTACTGCCAGTAACCCTGCAACAATAGCCCCCTCTGGCGCCGTGGCTAGGAGTACCCTTCCATCATCTGAGTTTAGAAGTAACCATTCCTTCCTCCTTCTATGAACGCCGGAAAAACTAGGAAGATAGCATAATACTTGAGAAGTCTGCCATAATCAATCTTGTGCTTTGTGCTGTTGTCTTGGGTTGCCGCTCCACGAACTGGTCTTTAACAAACTTGACCAAGGCTAACACATACCAAGGTCTTGTGCTAGTATGGTTCTTGCTCTTGATGGTTCCCATATTGCACGTTCTCTATTTAACGGTGCATCGATAACAAGCACAAATAATAACAAACAGTACAACAAACATAATCTATATACTACAAAACAGTACCAACAGAAAGTACTTGTCGCTTTGATCGTTTGAGTGCAAGAATCGTTTAAATCAGAGCTATGAGTAAAACGTTATGAACTTTTGAAGCGAGAAGGTTTAAATTGCAAAGCTAGCCTTTTCTGAAATCGATACATTCGGAAAGGAGAAATAACTAAGGTGGACTTTTTATTTCGATAAGAATATTTATGAAACTGCAAAGAGGTTTTACTTTAGCATAAAACAATAAGTTTATTCCGTAAACATGTACATAATTTGACAAACAAAATATAGGTTTTAGCAACTGAAAAATTGATAGCGGTGCATTCCTTCGAGATAAATCAAACCTTGCTACCGGATACTAAACCACGCCATAAATAAATGACAACCGAAGAAAGGAAATGCCAAGCTCACCTTGAGTGTACCGGACACCAGAAGAAGTTTGATAGGGAGGATCATGATTGAGAAGATGTGAGACGTCCCTCACTGGAAACAATGGTAACAGGCTAGACTTCAGGCTTCACTGCTTGTCTGGTTGAGCTCTTTGACAGACAAGAGATGCTGCAGATTGTGATGTAGGTGGCACATGAAAGAAATTTATGAGGCGCTGGGAACATAGACACAAACTTCTGGAAGTCCACTGCTGGCGACCAGAAGTAGCGTACCGAGAATGTCGATTTCCAGATCAGCACTGTCCTAGATCTTCTGAAGGATCTGTTTCGGGGACACATTGGTGATGATCAGAGGTATGTAGTGGTGATATTTCCAAGGATTTGGTGGGAAGGATTACCGGGAATGCGAACATCTCCAGGGCAGGAGTTGGGTGCGCTCAGACAGAGGTCAGAGGCACGGCGATGCAGATTCCGAAGGCATATGTCCTTATATGGCCATCATGTTCTGGTGTATGGTGGATGATGACCGAGAGCACCTCCAGTAAACTTTTGGGGGCATTTGGCTGAACAAATCACCGGGAACGCGAGTTTGATCTTCATGACATGCATCCCATCGTCCAGAAGTATGGCAGCAGAGTGGTCGACTTGGAGACTGCCGGCATCACTCAATTTTCTGGAGATCGGAATTGGATAGACGTGTGGTATGATCCGGTTCACAACATAGTACAGTTTAAAATGGTTTGGAAGAAGAATAAACAAATGAATAAACTGTTTAGGTTCAAGCCGATGGAGATACAAAAAAAAAAACAAGGAAGGATTGAAAATGAGACTGTTGCCAGGTTCGTTTGTTTGAAAACCAAAAGAGAGAAATGAGCACAGAACAAAATAGGAGGACAGAGAACAAAATTGCAGGGCAGCGGCACAGAGCTTTCATGGCTTGATTGTGCATAACTTATAAAAGAAAAGGAATGGAAATGAGTGACAACAGATTGAGTTCACTTGTAGAGGACGGAAAGAGGGCATGCGACGGCGAGGCACGGTGGCGACTCGTCAAGGGCAGTTGTGGGTCATCGGAGCTCATGAAGGAAGAAAGAAAAGGAATATATAGATTATGGGCCTCGGGAAAACATCAGCCGTCTGATATGGTACAGCTAACTTCATTCCAAGTACAGTAACAATTTCTAATTGAATGTTAAAATACATTTTACACTCAAATAAAATACCTATTGTAATTTATGACAGCATAAATGCAACAAACACCTTACTATAACCTATAAGAAATATTTTGATTTAGAAAATAAATTACATTTTCCTAATAAATGTGATAACTCTTAAACATTAAAGCAACATTTAATCTATTTCAAAAAGTTTTAAAATTTAGTGAAATTTATTCACAAACCAAAATTTGAAATTTCGGGGTGTGACAGGAAGCTTCTCTTGTGTGTGTGTGTATGCTGATTTGTCTCCCGTATCCAGAGTAGCCTGCTCGCGCTTGAGACCTGAAGACTTGGGACTTTGAAGCAACAACGCAGTTTTGTCCTTGGATGATTGAGTCGTGCTTGCCTCGGACTTGCCATATACGCATACCCGCCGGGTCAACGGAACATGAGCCGCCGTGGCCGAGTGACGCTATATGTCGGAGTGGTCGCCGCCGTACGTCGTGGAGTGGCCGGAGAGCACCAGTCATCGGGTAGGCGACTCATGAACATCTCACCAGTTGAAGTCCGAGCTGTCTCTAACTTAATTGTTCATCCTCCGGTACTCGTACATGGCAAAAATACATCACGTGAGGACATAAACAGATGAACTACTCCGACAAGTAGATTGATTAAGAATTAAATAAGGAAAGCATGAATAGAGAAGAAACGAATGTTCCCTTGTTTGCAACTGTCGTCGTAAATATTTTTAGCAGATTGAGTCGGACTTCAATCCAAGTTCACGTAGTCCAGTCGGACTACTCTCGCCGACAACGTGATTTTTGATCTAGTTGAGTTCTGCGGCGCCGGGTCACCACGGCGACTCGTGTGTTGGATATGTACGGCGTTACGCCATGCACCGCCGACTCATCAAGCAGAACTTCTGCGTGTCCATGTTCAATTCTAGATGAACTCGACGAGTTGCCGAAATCTTGTGATGCGACGACGTGAGGACAAAAGGTTCAGTAGCCTACGAGCCTTCGAGGATGCCGGTGGCAATCATGTGTTGGTTATGTGCGTATAGCTAATTTGGAGTAGCCGGACAGCACATAGCTTTGGAACTTGAAGCAGAAAGTTCAGGAAACTTTTGGCTCCGCCTTAGATTGAAGCTCTGCTTTGCTTGCATGCAGATTCGTAGAATTTCTGATGAGCCGTTATTGCAAGATCAGTTGACGGAACCCAAACCGCCTGAGCCCTTTGCTTCGATGGAGAGATGAACGAGGTCTGGCCTCGGGATTAGATGATGCAAGGACATCTGCCGGGTTGCCTCAACGCAGATCGGCAAGGACTTGACCGCTGGCAGCAAGTCGAGCCCCCGGCTGAAGCTGTTGATGCAGATTTTGTCCATCCTACTCGACGAAGAATCCCGACGCACCCCCTGCCTGGAGCATCACTATCGAGGTTTAAGAGCCACGAGAGATTATAACTAGGGGCGAACGAATCAAGAATACGATGGTAAACAAGAGACAAGGAGTTTAGATAGGATCAGGCCTCCTAGAAGATAAAAACCCTACATACTATATGGTGTTGTATTGAATGCGTGTCTTTTAGATGGAGCTCCTGCCCCTCTTATATAGTCGGGGCACAGGTAACATAAAAAGTATCATAGTCGGTAGTCAGTTACAACATGGATTGCTTGAAGTACAAGGCAAGAAGCCTTTCCAGATTATGTCGAGTAGTAGAACCTTTCATCTTGCGTCGTGGGCTACTCGGTCTCTTCTAGACTGATCCGACTACCCTTGTCAGTTTACTCGGTCCTTTGGATTTGTGGGTACCCGGAGGTCTTGGTAACGACAGGGTCCTCCCAACCCCCTCCCATGGAGGACGTGCAAAACCAAAGGCAGCTACAGGCTTACATGAGGGAGTTGGGAGAAGGTTATGCGAGGGGCTGCGGCAGTCCCGGCTGTATAGGCCGCGGGCTCTTTTGGGTGGGCCGCGGCAGTCCTGGCCATATCGGTCGCGGACTCTTTGGGGCGGGCCGCGGCTTGCCGGGCGGCACTGTCGTTGTTATAGGCAGCGGCAAGCGCACCGGCTTGCTTGGTGGGGCTGGCTGCGGCGTGCCTATTGTGGCGACCGTGGCGAGCCGGGCAGCGGCGAGCGCGGCGGCATGTTCGAACGGGGAGGACCCNNNTTGTGGCGGGCCGCGGCAAGTGGGTTGCCCCAATCTGTTCTTCTGGCAGAGGAGCGCGAGGTGCTGCGAGCGGCGGCAAGCGGGTTGCCCGGGGTGTGGGAGGCGGTGGGCGCTGCAGTGCATTCCGCAGCGACCAGGGCGGTGTGGTCGTTGGTGCTGGCCCGATCACACGGTCGCAGAGTAGGGAGTGCCGCCGAGCTGCAGGGGAGGCCGCGGCAAGGGCTCGTGCTGCAGGGGAACCGACTTTCGACGCACCTGCTTTAGGGGAACCAAGGGCCAAGGCGCCAGCATCGGAAGAGCCTGAGTTCGCGCTAAGTGTGACCGCTTTCATGCTTCCAGTGTTTGTATCTGTAGCGTTACCGCTTTTCACAGGATCGAGTCGGTACGTGCTGATGAACAGACACAACAGTACATCACATAAAGGGCACAAATTAAGTCTTTAAGTTATTACATTAATCCAATTAAAACACCAAGTAGCACAGCGGAAGTCCAACAACTAAACAAATTACAATCCTGACGAACGAAGATACAAAGGAGCACGCGCTCCTGATACATGAATCCGCATCACAAGCCCGATGATGCAAACTCAGCTGGAGATCACTCATCCAGCTCCCAGTAGACCGTCCAACCCTCAGGAGGCTGTCCGTCTCACTGACCTCCTCCACCAGACGAGTCAGGAACAAAAGTACTACCTGCACAATTTCATCATAGAGCCAAAGCCTGAGCAACTAATACTCAGCAAGTCTTACCCGTCAAAAATGGTTAACTACAACTGACTCCTAGCATGCAAGGCTACAAAGGGGTAAGCTGACACATGCGCATAAAGCTGCACTAATTAATGAATTCTTACTTTCAGGTTTTATTTTTCACTTTAAGTACGTAACCAATAAATCAGTGTACTTACACTAAAACAGGTATAATCAATACATCATATCAGCAGTGCAATAGTAAATAAATAC
>LAPY01002809.1:16200-37969 GCA_000970635.1 Eragrostis tef
GGGTAAAGGCCACATCAAAGTGGACAATTTGAAGGAATGCCAATCTAAACTGTCAAATTTGTTGGTAATATGGGAAGTAAAAGGCCCATTTACCACAAATATTGCTGCCCTGCTGCTTTTCTATACACTAGGACTCGGCTTGATCCAACCATCGGCCTGCAAATTCTCATGCTTTTAGTGGCATCGACATGGGTACCAATAGAATATTACATATCATTGTTAGGTTCAGAATGATATATTGAAAACAAAGATGTGCTGCTGCTATTAGTTGTGAAGGAAGACATATAATTTCCTAGTCTTGGTGACAACTGGCAACTTCAGAGCCCATAGCTCCACAACTTGGAAAGAACCTGTTTGATCTCATGACCAGACCAGGGCAAATGCCATACCAGACTTTGAATCATTTTTTGAGAACGTATTCTTCACCAGTAATGTTCTTCACAATGAGAGTACTAAAGCTTGTTCCAACTTTCATTCTGTTAATAAGTATTGTTATTCACAATTGATAATGAG
This sequence comes from Eragrostis tef, assembly GCA_000970635.1. Classification (NCBI taxonomy): domain Eukaryota; kingdom Viridiplantae; phylum Streptophyta; class Magnoliopsida; order Poales; family Poaceae; genus Eragrostis; species Eragrostis tef. The sequence continues at coordinate 16,714 of LAPY01002809.1, forward strand.
CCAAAAAACTGTTTTCATTACTTGGTAATGAGTTTGGCTTTCATTCTAACTTGAATCACTTAACGACTTCACATCCATAATCAATAACGCTTGTCATGGAAGTATACAGTTCTCACATGTTAACACTCTATGCAGGAATGGATAATTTATATAGGAATATAGGAATGATAAATATATATCATATCCTTTTTTCTTGCCATGCTCTATCCTTCTGTGAACATTGTAAGACTGGTACCATCTGTTGGTATCATCAGTGATAGTAACATGACCCGTTCTTAATACACTGTGTGTCCATAAAATGACTATTTTCTTATTGCTCCAGTCGGTTCTGTCAGTCATCACAACAAGTCAACAGTCAAGTGTTAAATCTTTCAAAGTCCTGTTATGTGATGATTTATTCCCTTCATATAATGAGTGCAAATGATTGGAAAACGTCTATTTGTTCCTGGAGACTTGGATATCACAATCAGCTTCATCTAAGATGAATACAGTCCTTTCACGTGTTATTTCTTGTCTATATATATTTCTGTTTACATTCAACCTTTTCCTCACAATTACTGGCTGGATCATTTGTCCTTTTAAGTGATGGGTAGAGTGACGTGACTTGACTCTTTTGTAATTAGCTTTCATTCTCATCTGTCTGTAATATTATATGTTTCTTTCTTAATGAGGATGTAAATATTATATTTACAGGTATCCATTGTTTCTTGAAAATATGTACTAGTAGTTTTTTTTCACTTGTTTCTCATTTTATATTGTCAACTTTCTGATGCTGCAACGTTTTGATTTTCTGCATTGAGACTTCAATTACACGTACCTGTGACATCAATGGGTTTTTTTGTGTACAACAACAAATACATGGTTTTTGTGAGTTATAAAGATCTGTTTGCTATAGTGTTAATCCAAGATTTTAAGAGACCGGCACCACTGATATTTATCTGAATAGTGGTGCAACAAGACATTCAAGAACACTTTTCGGTTTAATATCACTTTGTTGTTCTCATAGCTCAAATTGATCCCTTAGCATTGAATCTGTTCAGAGAAAGTTCAACTTAAAAATGTCTGTCATGTGGTTCAGATTCATATCGTTGTTAGGTTCAGACTCGTATCGTCTCAGGTAGAATATTACATATCTTTGTTAGTTTCATATATATATTTTTATATTAACCATACAAATGTGCTTTTCTTACCTCACATAAATCATAAGAAATAAGCTTCATACATATGCAATTTTTGCACAAACAATTAAAGATGGGGGGTTCTGCGTATGTCCAGTTCTCATAAACTAGTCCAGTTCATTCAAAATTTAAGAATTTTGGACGGAAAGGTTTTTCTCCAGCCGAATGCGTCTTTTGCTCCAAGAAAACCAAACCGAACCTTCCGTTATCGAGTCGTTCCTGGCCCCTTTCCCCGACCCGGCACCGCGACCCTCTCCTGCCACTCTTCCTCTCGCCGGCGAAAGAAATTCTTCTCGACTCCTGCGAGGAAGTGGGAAAAGCTAGGAAATTCGGTCCTTGAACCCCTACGAGATGCCGCGTATCCCCATGATCAAGTTCCCCAAGCGGAACCTCAAAGCACCGTCCCCATCGCCGTCGACGCCAGGTGCTCCCTCTTTGTTTCCCCCAAACTATCTTCTCTTCTTTTGCGGTTTGCTGGTCTAGTTTGCTACTGGATTTCTATTCCAACTTCTGATCTTTCTCGATTTCTTCATTCATTCCGTTGATGCAGCAGCGTCGCAGCCCGCAGATCAGCACGCGACCCTCATGTCCAGATTGGGTAAGCAACAGATCTCTGGAATCACCTCGGCCGAGCAGTGTTCATGTGAATTAGGCCTGCATGATTCGAGTGGTGATTTGCGTAGTTACATCTCTGCACGAATCCGTTGATTTATATGTGGAATCGTTGCTCGGGATGTGATCCTGTGGCATCCTACTACGAATGAATGTTGGCTTGTGCTTATGGTAATGTATCTGCTTGAGATTCCAAGTCATGTGGATGCTACAATTTAGCTTTTTTTGGTTCCTATTACGGAATGGAAAGGAATTGGGATATGACTTGTGAGTTTTGGACTTGACACTAATTCTGAAGGGCCATAATGAATAAAATCTAAGGTTCTAAGTGTTAGATTCAGTCAGCTGTAAACAAACGCGTTAGTTTTTCATTGTTGCTAGAATTGAGGTATGTTATTCTAATGTAGGACTGTGGCTGGTTAGTTGATCTTTCAAAAAATATTCTTCGCCTAAAGAGATGTTTTGGTAGCGTGGTGTCAGTGACCAAGTATTGAGATTAATATACGAAGTTAACTGTGGGTGATGATTAAAATCCTTGGCATTTGTTAGTTTTCGTATTTTATGGGAACTTGCAACGATTATCATTGGTTTTTAATATGCATGGGTCTGCCAAAATTGTTTAGGGAGTAATCGAAACTTTTTATTCAGATTTGATGCCTCTGTCTAGGACTTGAGAAGTTCTTAGTTTTCCGGTAGCTTCGCTTTTCATACAGATTGAGCTATGTTATTGTAACACAGGGCTGCTGCTATTTAGTTTATTTCTTTATTTTTTTGTTTTACCTTAATAGGAGAAGTTTTGGGTACAGTGGTTTCAGTGACCAAGTACCAAAACATAATAGCATCTGTTTGCAATGAGCACACAGTGAAATTTGTTATTTTCATATTGATTTGAGGCTTGTAATGATTAGGGTTGGTATTCCATATGTTTATCGGCTAAAATTTGTTATGAAATAATAATCTTTTAGTTCATTATGGGATTGGATGGCTTCACATTGATTTGCGTTGGCCTCATTTTAGCCTTGTTATAGGCTGTTGGTGCTCATTATTGAATACTTTTTTAAAGTAGAAATCACATTATAGAAATAACTAGCAATTAGCTTTAGCTGTCCATTTGCTAGAGTTTCGCCCATTCATTTAGTACTTAGTTATGTTTGAGAACACTTTTCCCAGTATGCCACTAGTATCATGAGTAATCAGTTACTGACTTATTAACCTTGAAGTTGCATTGTTGCTTGAGCACACCAACTTTGACCTTTGTCCATATCTATTTTATGGTGTTGTTTAGGGCATTTTTGGATAGGAGGGGAATTCAATCTAAGCTGTTAATTTGAGTTTTAGTTAAGTGCATTTGTTCAAAGTAGGTTTTCTCATCCGTTAGGACTTTAGTTTGCACTGAGCCTGCCACACAACCTTGCTGCCTTACTTTGATGCATGGTTTTGCCTTCTTTCTTGTTTGTTGAGATTGACATCTCTGGTTGAGCCACTTGTTGGCTGTCTTGTGTACAATTTGAGCTAACCTGCTATTAGCGGGTTAAAATATACAGAATGTTGTCTGGCATTTTAATGGCTGTTTTATCTTGAAGTTTTTGGGTAGCCATTGCTTCCGTCGCGTGAACTTCATAGCTGTTGCAAAAACTGACCTGACTTTTAATGTAATGTTTGTTTCTGTTCGAAGAAAAAACACTGCATGTTAAAAGATGAAATGTTTGTATTAACTTTAGCTGTTTCAAAAAAAATTCTTATTGCTCTCTCCCTGGTGTCCTGTCCCTCGCTTATATTTGGAACTTGGAACTGGTGGCTGTAGTAATTTTGTTGAGGAATGTGCACAATTCATTGAAAATATTTAACTTCTAGTCTGTTGTCTCAGAGAAATGTTCTCTTAACAATTTAAGCTTCACTTTCAGGGGCTAAAGTAGAGGCACCACCTGCTGGAGGGATTAAAAATTACCGCTTTAGATCTGACGTGCCTTCCCCACCTTCTCATACTGCTGTTGGAGGACCAGCTTCGCTCCTTCCTAAGCGCAAGCCTCTAACTGAGGAAGAGATCGAGGCTATTATGGTATGCACTTTGTTCGCAGATGCTAAAATATATGTTAAGTTCTGAACTTCTTTTCCGAGTAAATTGTATGGTAAACTTGCTGAATGATTTTACAATTGTTATTTAGCAACTATAAGTTCCCTGTTGCATTACAAGCCTATATATAATGTAAAAATGCATGCTAAATAGCTTCAAAATATAAATTTCTTCAGAACCAAAATAATGGCCGCCCTGTCATTTTCTCTAAATTTTCAGCTCTTCTATTTATGTGAATTAGTTCATATCTAATTGTCCAATTGTTGAGCTTTCTCGCATAATGATCTATATGATCTTTGAATTTTTGTCACTTTTTGGCAATACAATGTTTGGTATTGTTTGCTACTGTTACAATAGTCACTACTCACTAGGTTATAGTTACTCCGAGATGCTCCAAAGCACAGTGGAGTATTTTTTAGTTTTCAGTTTAGTTCCATTGGTATATGCAGCTTGCTAACATTTTTGCATATTTACCTAAGGACGACAAAAGGTTATTAAGTGTCTTTGTTAAAGACTTAAGGCCCTCTAAACTTTCTCCACATCTAGGAAACTATTGATAGAGATGAAAATAGTGAGTTCCCACTTCCCAGTATGATATCTCTGCTTGTCATATAATCTTTCCCAAATGCTGGTCCATTGCTGCTTCTTCCTATTGAAGCCTCACCTGCTAACTAATTCATAGTCCGCGGGATACAACTGCAAATGCGAGCCCTGTTTTCACTATCACCTCAAGGCCTTCTCTGAAATCAGGTTTATGTTGCTTCCGGTCTATGCCAATAGTGCTCGTTTTATGTACCTAGATAGAAACGTCTTCTTCAACGATGCACCATTGATTATGCTTTCAGATATGTGCATACAGAAATATGCTACCTCTGTGAAAGTATTTCAACCTGTGAGGAAAGATGATTTTGCCTTTCCATCTGAGTCTTCGATGCTCTGCTGTTCATGTGCGAACTGATTGCCTGATTTCAAATTATGGCTCACCAAACAAATCAGATTCAAATATGCTTAAGCACAACTCAAACAAAATTCTACAATGGATACAAAATAGATTGTAATGAGTATGTACTCTCAATATTTCAGGATACCAGTTTATTGAGATATTAACAGCATTTTATCATCGTGCATTGCATGCTCCTATTGCCTTATTTATTTCACCTCAAGGGGGCATGCCTCCAGTGGTTTTGAAACCCAGTTTCACTCTCTAACATGGATATGTTCACTTTTTGTGCAGCTAGGTGGTTCCATCTGATATTGCTTCACAAGGATTTGAAAGATTAGGAGCATCAATAAGATCATATACCCTAAGCTCCTAACACCTTTGAAGGACGTTATTAGAGCCATGTTAATATAGAACTCAGTTCTTTCAGTCGTTTCCAGTGTCAAGAAGTCAGCTGCTGTGGCGCTCATTTCAGATGTTCTCGACACGTGACTGACCAAATGGTCAACACTGAACATGCGTTTCTTGTGAAAAAACGCTAATCAAGGAATCATTTCTTCTATCGCATACTTTTTTTTCTCGTGCACCATTGGAACTCTCGCCCCTCAATAAGCTCTGGACGCTGTTGAGGCATCCTTTTCTCATGCATGTTTTAACTACTTTGCAATAAGACCATAAGATCAGTATGCATTTCGGTGGTTTGGTGTGTCGGGGACAGTGGCCCCGTACTACGGTTTCTTCTTCCGATGGAATCGCTAATGTCGTGTCATTTCGTGTAACTACTGTCGATACGCCAGTGTGTTCCGCGCGGTTGTTCTCGACTCTCTTCTTTTTCGTTAATTGATGGGAAGAACTCCTGCCGTCAATAATCGACAAGAAGGTGAAGAAATTGCTCACGCATTCTTGTTTAAGCATGCAGTAGTTGCTCACGCATTCTTGTTTAAGCGTGCAGTAGTCGACGTCTTTTATCATTGCCGCTGCAAGCAAGGCAGGCTGCAGACTGGCTCCTGGTGTTGCTGCACATTGTTGGCCTGACACATTTAACGATAAGCAGGCGAAGCATATGGACAAGTACGTCTGGGGTGCGTTCGATTGCTCGTCTGCTTGGAGCTGTTGGTTGTCATAGTAGTGCCGTATCGAGCTGTCTGATTACTACTCAAACATTGCTCATTCAAAACCGGGGAAGTCTTTTATTTCCACGTTTTTTTCCTCCCTCTTCTGGTTGTGTTCCACAAAACATTTTTCTTGAAGGAATGTATATAGTACGAACCCTGTTTTAAAATGAAACCTGTTCCAACTTCCAACTAAAAGTTGGTGTACATCGTATGTGTTCTACATGTAGGCCGGCAGCTTCGTTCACTGTCTTCAGCTTCTCCCAAGGAAGTTGCAGACCGTCAGAAACAGCCAACCGAACGAGCCAAAGCAGAGCGCTTGGTCCGGCTCCGGAGCAGAGCAGAGCTTGGTCTGGCTCCGGAGACCAGCCCGCCACGCCATGGCCCAACCTCCTCCCTTCTCGTCCTGTTCCCCGCGCCGCCCGCCTCCCTGCACCTATCCCTCCTCCCTTCCACCGCCCACTGCCCTGTCCTCCTCCTCCTCCTCCTCTTGGCCCCCGCCCAGGCGCGCCTCGCGCCGCCGGGCCGTCGCGGTCCATTGCCGCTTCTTCCTATTGAAGCCTTACCTGCTAAATAATTCATAGTCCACTGGATACAACTGCAAATCCGAACCATGCTTTCTCTGAAATCGGGGTTTATGTTGCTTCCCGTCTGTGTCAGTATGGTGCTCATTTTATATACCTAGACTAGATGGAAACGTTTTCATCAACGAGGCACCGTTGATTATGCTTTCTGTGCATACAGAAGTATGCTACCTGTGTGGAAGTATTTCAACCTGTGAGGAAAGATGATTTTGTGTTCCATTGAGTCTCCAACGCTCTGCTGTAGTGCATGTGCGAATTGATTTCCTGATTTCAAATTATTACCCACTAAACAAATGCAGATTTAAATATGCTTGAGCACAACTCAAACAAAATTCTACAATGGATTCAAACACATTTTCAGGATCTTTTGAATTAGATATTAACAGCACTTTATCCTCGTGCATTGCATGCTCCTTTTATTTATTTCGCCTCAAGGGTGGTTTTGAAACCCGGTCCTACTTCTGTATACTGCGTAATATAGAAGTTCAGATAAACTAACTTGTACAATGTCCTCTGTTACACTCTCTAACATGGAAATGTTCACTTTTCGTGCAGCTAGGTGGTTCCATCTGATATTGCTTCACAAGGATTTGAAAGATTAGGAGCATCAATAAGATCATATACCCTAAGCTCCTAACACCTTTGAAGGACGTTATTAGAGCCATGTTAATATAGAACTCAGTTCTTTCAGTCGTTTCCAGTGTCAAGAAGTCAGCTGCTGTGGCGCTCATTTCAGATGTTCTCGACACGTGACTGACCAAATGGTCAACACTGAACATGCGTTTCTTGTGAAAAAACGCTAATCAAGGAATCATTTCTTCTATCGCATACTTTTTTTTCTCGTGCACCATTGGAACTCTCGCCCCTCAATAAGCTCTGGACGCTGTTGAGGCATCCTTTTCTCATGCATGTTTTAACTACTTTGCAATAAGACCATAAGATCAGTATGCATTTCGGTGGTTTGGTGTGTCGGGGACAGTGGCCCCGTACTACGGTTTCTTCTTCCGATGGAATCGCTAATGTCGTGTCATTTCGTGTAACTACTGTCGATACGCCAGTGTGTTCCGCGCGGTTGTTCTCGACTCTCTTCTTTTTCGTTAATTGATGGGAAGAACTCCTGCCGTCAATAATCGACAAGAAGGTGAAGAAATTGCTCACGCATTCTTGTTTAAGCATGCAGTAGTTGCTCACGCATTCTTGTTTAAGCGTGCAGTAGTCGACGTCTTTTATCATTGCCGCTGCAAGCAAGGCAGGCTGCAGACTGGCTCCTGGTGTTGCTGCACATTGTTGGCCTGACACATTTAACGATAAGCAGGCGAAGCATATGGACAAGTACGTCTGGGGTGCGTTCGATTGCTCGTCTGCTTGGAGCTGTTGGTTGTCATAGTAGTGCCGTATCGAGCTGTCTGATTACTACTCAAACATTGCTCATTCAAAACCGGGGAAGTCTTTTATTTCCACGTTTTTTTCCTCCCTCTTCTGGTTGTGTTCCACAAAACATTTTTCTTGAAGGAATGTATATAGTACGAACCCTGTTTTAAAATGAAACCTGTTCCAACTTCCAACTAAAAGTTGGTGTACATCGTATGTGTTCTACATGTAGGCCGGCAGCTTCGTTCACTGTCTTCAGCTTCTCCCAAGGAAGTTGCAGACCGTCAGAAACAGCCAACCGAACGAGCCAAAGCAGAGCGCTTGGTCCGGCTCCGGAGCAGAGCAGAGCTTGGTCTGGCTCCGGAGACCAGCCCGCCACGCCATGGCCCAACCTCCTCCCTTCTCGTCCTGTTCCCCGCGCCGCCCGCCTCCCTGCACCTATCCCTCCTCCCTTCCACCGCCCACTGCCCTGTCCTCCTCCTCCTCCTCCTCTTGGCCCCCGCCCAGGCGCGCCTCGCGCCGCCGGGCCGTCGCGCCCGCGGCCGCCCTCCACCTCGGCCCGGGTGAGATCGCCGAGCTCGCGCGGAACAAGGTTGGTGCCTGGCTCGTGCCAATTCGGCGCGTTTCTCCTTCGTACTGAGCCGCGGCTTGGTTTCTTGCAAGGTTTTGATTGCGGCAACGGCGGCGAGCGCGATCGGGCAGCTGTCCAAGCCGTTCACCTCCGGCAAGAATGGGGCCGGCGGCATCGGCCTTGACCTCAAGACCATCTTCCGGTCGGGAGGGATGCCCTCCACCCACTCCGCGGTGAGATGATCGGTCAATCCCTCACCATTACCGTCTTTCGGTTTTTTATTTGTACTCAGCTGCCTCTCGGTTTAGGAATTCGGATAGACCTTGTTTGGTAACGTGGTGATATTTTGTGCCGCGGTGCGCTACCGATAAACGCTAGTTATCTCTGCTGTTCCTTGTTCATTTTAGAAAATTAACTGTTGACCACTGTTTAGTATCTGCAAATTAGATTGTTCGATGGGTATTTCAGAAATACAGCCAGTAAGCTTCAGTGCGGAGTTGTATTGTACTGAAAATGTTAGTGTTCATTTTAGCATGTTGCGGTCCTGTTCAACCTTGGTTCAATTTTGGACTTAATTCTGTGAACTAAAGTTGGATTCTCTTCAGAAGTTCAAAAAGTTTCAAGTTTTCGTCTTTCCTGTTTTCCAGGGTGTCGTTGCAGTGGCTACCTCACTCGGGCTAGAAAGGTTAGCTTCTTATAGAATTGTGTTCAGAGCCCATATGTTTCTGCTTGTTTTATCATTGGGTTGCTTGTTAGTGTTTTTACTGATTATTGGGTTTAGTGTGCAGGGGGCTTGCAGACTCCGTGTTTGGGATGTCAGTGGTGTTTGCAGCGATTGTAATGTATGATGCCCAGGTATGACAAATTTGTGTACAGCTTAATGGTCAGTAACTTTATATACTGGCACAATATCTGCCAAGGAGTACCACTATCTGAAGGGATAATTGTATCTGATGCCTAATAATTTGATTGCAAATTAGTATATGCTTTGTTTGCCGGATTGCTCACCTGCACGCCCTGAATCCATCTCATCAGCTGCGCACCTGCACGCCCTGAATCCATGCTCGGCCTCGATTACCATCCCTGACACAATGCTTTAATTTCTAATGATACATGGATAAATCATGCAGTGGGGCGCTCTGTACTTCCTGTTAGATCAATATTTCCTGAAGTTGATATGTTGCAGGTGTCCATATCTGATGGTTCCATAGCCAGCAAGTTGTTTTTGCTACTGCTTTGAGTACCCAGCGCTTTTGGTTAGAGTTTATGTCCGTCAGACCATTAAGCTTTTATGTTAGTTTTTTGAAACGTGTATACCTCTTAGAAAACAATACACAAGAATTATTCAGCACCTCTGGTTCCCTTTTGTAATGTCTTATCCGTCTCCGAAATTTTAAATCTAGCATTTTTTATTAGCACTAGTTACCTTATTGGCCACAGTTATGTGCATTGGTTTTAACGCAGTTTTCTCTGAGGATAGCCATACTTATGGGATTTTACTACTTTACAGAGTCATGTTATCACTTTGATGCTCTAGTTTTGGACTGTGCTTCTTTAACAGTGTTGCTAAGTTAAAAAGTGTTACTACTTATCTACTATGTTCCCATACCTCTTCGAACTCTTATGTCAGGACAAGGCAACTGGAATATCAAGCTGACAACAAATATATGTATTTTAGTTCTCCTTTTAGGACGCAGCGTGAGCACCCAATAAGAAAAGAATTTGAGCGTTGCGAGTGTTGGATATGCACGCCATAGAAACCAACATCTCTTAACATGGACAAACCTAGCTCGATAATCTTTCTATCGACTAGTACTAGTATCAATTTTAATAACATTGGATTTCTTTTCTGTAGTTCTTCATATGACTTGCAAAACAGAGTGATGTGGCAGAAGTGTTGCAAAACAAAAATTTTAAACTAAAGAGGAATATCAAAACATCTTGCATTCTGAAGAAGCACATGTGTTGCAATGACTGCTGCTGATTGCTACTTGCTGTTTTCTCCAATGTTGTTTTTCATTCTAAATTATTGAACCCCGCATGTGCTGTTCTGTTGCGTAAACCTAAAATACATTCAGATTGCATAATACATCATTTTTTGGATTAATTATTTGACCTGCACTTTCTTGATGGGTTAATGCTCATGTGATGCCTCCTGATGTTTTCAATAGGGAGTCAGGAGGGAGGTGGGCAACCATGCCAAGGTTTTGAATAGATTTTTGGCCCTTAAAGAGAAGATGGGGGAAAATTCGGATCTCGACATGACTGCTGAGCTCGTTTCGGTTCCTGAGGAGGCGATTTCCTCATCCTGTACAAATGCAAGCTCATCCAGGCACAGTTCTGGAACCGAATTGCCAAGGTTGAATGCGCTCCGGAGTTCAGAACCTGATGGAACTGAATTGACAGAGCTGAAGCTGGCCTTTTTAAAGAAGGGTAACCGGTTGAGTGAAAATGTGGGCCACACAGAACGCCAGGTCGCAGTCGGTGCTCTGTTAGGCTTTGTTGTAAGCTTTGTGGTATATGCTACACTATGACAACACCATATTTTAGTGTTGGTTACGTTCCTGCTCGACTGATTATTTCAACTGTACCACAAAGTGATCGATTATTACCACGATTGAATCAGAAAGTCTTTTACCTGCTCCACATTCTCTGAACTTACCTGTTTTACATTCTCTGAACCTCTATAATCGGAAGAGATGACATGTCTGCGTATTTGCTGACATTTACGTGTTCAATGGACAATGCAGCAGGGAGCAATTAGCTGCGCTCTGCTTCATTCATTCATTCATTTGCCGTCCAGGAAATTTCAAATAAAATCTGGTTGGTGGCACACAAGTTGACATACTCCTATTCTTTTATCTTCTCGACGCATGCACGAACTTTGATGCGCGTGGCGAGACAATTAACTAGTCTTGGGCGTTTGCACCCTGCATTGCTTGCTGCTAGCTTGGGATGCGATGTGACGGCATGGAGGAAGAGCCGTAACGCATCAGGCGCTGCCTTTTTTGAGCAGAATAGTTCGTTCGCAGTTCATTGGTTCCAGTGAACAAATGTACTAGTCTGAAGCCTGCCTGCAAGGAGAAGAGCGCCAGACGCCCAGACGGGATCGATAGACACATCTAAGTCTCCAATACTGCTGGTAATTTCTTTAATGTAATAAGGAACCCAAAATTTGTACTTTTTTCCTCTTAAATGAAAGAGCAATGTTCCTGCTCATTGTCCGAAAAAAGAGTCTCAAATTATGTAATGGCTAATATTAGTCTATGGACATCTCTTCATGTAAGTAAATACCCTAATTTCTTTTCACATGAAAAAGTACATACTTTCTCTTTTATTGCATAAAGGAATTGCAATTGCTAAAAAAACTAGTAATGAAAAAATAATTTCTCTACGGCTGGAGTGGCAAAAACCAAGTTGTGGGTGGTCGGCCTACAACCAACTGTTATAGATGGTTTCACCAGACCTCGAATTAATCGGTAGTTTGAAGGAAGGAGGGGCTAGAGTTGAGATATGCTCATAATTTGCCATATTCTCTCATGGCGTTAGATGTGCGATACAGTGAGATGCATGTCTGATCTTGCGGCATATCCAAAGTTTTTGGTTGTTTCATGGTTCTAGTAGGATACTATTACGTGGTTGTGGCATTCGACAATGCCTTATGCGCTCGAGTTAATTAATGTGCGAGGCAGTGTGAAGGAAAACAAAGATCACTTGTATGAGAACAAAGCAAGAATAATGCGTCTAGATACTCTTTCAATGTAATTTCTTCATTTTCCAGGTACATTTTCATGTAAGACTTTTATGAATAAATTCATCTGGTACTTTGGTGTAATTACTTTTCCTTGCTTCACACTCATAAGGCCTTTTGTTCTCAATGATATGTATGATATGGTTGATGGGTAACTTAATATTTCCAGTTAGTTCGCGGACTCCAATTGCCTATGAGCTTATTTGAGGTAGAGATAGGTGTATCGCCCTTGGCGTCTTCTTGCCACGTTCATCACCACCTCTGGGCTCTTTTCTCTCACACTCTGTTTTTTAGCTTGCCTCTTGTATCTCAAATCACCGTGTGACACATTTCTTTGTTGTTGTGTCCTTTATTTTGGATCAAAGCCGCTCACAAAATGTTGACATATTATGTAAAGAAAAATCTTAATTTTGGTGCCTCTCATGATTCAACTGCAACTACTTGGCAGTTGGCACCCTCATGGGTATTTTCAGGTTCCATACATGAGTTACTGCATACTCCTGTATAGGGCTTGCATTGCTATATACAAGTAGGTTTGCTTTGATATATACTACGTGCACTGCATATGCCAGCGTGCTTGATTCGGGCGTCATCCCCTAAATCGCCCATAATTCTACAGCGCTCATGATTTGAAAATGGACACAGCTAGAATACTTCATTCATTTTAATTTTGGTGACCATCGATAGATATGCAAAGCATGCATACTCAGTTGTACAGCCGAAAGATCAGTATCATGCATGGAGATATTTGAAACACAAGTAATATTCCAGACAGGAAAGAATTCTTGAACAAGTCTCTGCACATTCAGATCCTGGCCAAAAGCACAGACTAACAAGCAACCCTAAGCCGAAACGGGAACATTAAAAAGACCCTCATGACCAGCCAACCAGTGTAGAAGGAAATGGCATTTCATGCATGCATGGCCCAAGCAGTACGTTGCACCGTATATACATTCAGAAACATTAAATCCGCAGCAAAGCAGACCAAATTAACCAGTCTAATCAACCGAAAACCAGAGCCTGATATCTGCTCAACGCTTCAACATGAACTCTCAGGTCCCCCTACTTGGGGAACCTGAGGAGGTCTGCTGCCTCGCCGCCGAGGTACTGCAGGGGGAACCTCTGCAACGACGACGTGCTGCCGAGTTCCATAAGCTGATGATGGTATGGCGTTGTTGGCATGGCAGATGCTGCGGTGACCTTGCCCTGGAAGAGCTGATCCAGGTTCTGGTGCGAGGCGAGGAGCTTGTCCAGAATTGACCAATCCGTCGTGCTGGCAAAGTGGTCGACGCCGCCACCACCAGCACCAGCACCATCACCACCTCCTCCATGGAGCATCCCCTCGCCGCCGCCGCTCGATGTCATCTTCATCAGATTCTGCGAGCACTCGGCGTCGAAGGAGCTCATGCCCATGGCGACGCCAGCGCCCGGCTGGCCGGAGTAGAGAGCTGGGACGGGCTGGTCGGCATTCATGAGCTGTGGGAGTTGCATGGGGGGGTCGAAGGAGGGGAAGTCGTAGTGCAGAAGGGGGTTGTGCTTATGCTCCGTTGGCATGGCTCCAGGGACAGGCGCCTGTAATTGGGAAAGCTCTTCACCATCCAGCATCGCCATGTCTGCCGGGTTGAGGCCCCTCTGGTAGTTCTTCTTCTTGAAAACCCTACAAACCACCCATCCATCTTCCTGCATTTCAGAAGAAATAATTTGTAAATTAGACCTCCATTCAGTTAGTTTGCATTAGCTTGCTACACAGAGTAGAATATGCAACCTCTAAAAAGGGTATGATGGAAGGCTGTGGTTGAAACGTTGCAACATGTAAGTGCTAGAGAAAATAAGAAATATTGTTTGGTAGAGAAGAAAGAAACACTAGAGAAATGTTTAAGGTTAACATCAAACTTATCGATTCATCAGAAGAACTATGCAAGTTCATGAGGTAACTATGGGAAGGAAGCCAATCTCTGAATAGCACATGATCTCTTACCTGTATCTCAACGCTCTCTTCGTCAAGGCGGTATTCATGCATGATCCAGTCGGTCTTCTTTCCGTGTGGAGCCCTCCCGACGTAGAACACCAGGGTCTTCCTCAAGCCGATCCTCCTGGCACTGCCAAGGAAGATGGCCTTGTCCCGCCCCGTCGCCTTCCAGAACCCTGCCGTCGTGGCACGGTTCGTCCTAGTCCCCGTGGGGTACTTCTTGTCCTTGTGGCTGAAGAAGTACGATTCATTCTGAGGCCCCGTTCCAATTCTGCACCTCTCTGCCAAACCCCAAGATTTTCCATGAATTGGCTAGTTATGTCTCTAGCAAGATGCCAATAAGTATGTTCAAGCAGACAAAAATGACATATTGCTTGTATGATTACCTTTCAGATCCCAGGGCTCAAGCTTATTGAGATCAATTTCCCTTATCACATCAAGATCTATGGGCTCATAAGCAACCTTCTTCCTCAGGTAGTAGTAGAGGAGCTCCTCGTCGGTCGGATGAAATCGGAATCCAGGTGGCACAGATAACGGTCCACCGTTCGGATGCATTCTTCCTTGCCAAACCTAAGATCTGAGCACAAGCCATGATGGAGACACAATAATGAGAAAAATAGAACTAGCTGCTTCCATTTTCACAGAATCCTTATATACCTTGTTGCTGTTCTATAGAGCTAACAGAACAAATGGAAGAGCACAAACCTTGGAAATATTCTTCTCCTGATTCTAGCTCAGCTCCTCAAAGCAACAAAGTATAGAGACAAACAAGAAAAACAAGAGGGGAGAGATGGTAGGAGGGAAAAGTATCCATGGCTGCTGGCTTATATGGTGGAGGAGATAGGCTTAGCAAGTCCAAGATGCTTACCAAAGCCCAGCCCTAGGTGTATAAAATTTGTATGGCCTGTGGCAGATGGGTTTGAGCTGTATACCTTTTGTTTTCTCTAGACTGATGGGTGCATTGACCATCCTGATAGGTTCACTGTGTACACAATTAGGAGCGTCCATGCATGTATATGGCTGTATGCATGTCTTGGCTTGGAAGGACCAAATGAAAAGAAGGGAATGCTGTCCTTTGAACAGGGGAACACCTGCCCCAAAACTGGCCTCAGAAGAAGCAATTAGGTGTCTCCATCCGCAAACTTGTCATTATTGTGCGATTATGCAAATTTGCCCCTGCAAAACATGATGAGTTAACAGCTGCATCTGCAGCTGGTGTTGCCCTTTGGCCCAACTTCTTTTTGGGGGATGATAGGAGACAGAGCAAGGGGTGTATCTAGTAACACGCGTCAGACCTAACTAAGCTGGAATTTAGACTTGCACACGAGGGAGTCAGGGAACAAGAGAATTAAACCTCCATTCCATCTTTCCAAATCCCAATGCCTCTATTCCTCTTCCATTCCCTGCAAATTGGCATATTTTATTCCTTGATCCTTCAGATTAACAATCTTGTACTGTTTGACATTTAGATGGTACTGATCGATTACTTTACTAGTCCCAATTATGGATCTAACGCTCTAACACTAGCTAGGTAAATTTGAAATTACTGACTTTGCGTGGTATTTGGTCTTGAAACTTAACCGGGAGTAGAGATTATTGTCCACCTGAGTTTCAAATCACGTCCTTGAATAACCGACAACTTACCAGGGGTAACTAGTTTTCGTAGTCGATAATTCTTAAATTGTAAACTCATGTTCATGTCATATGTTTAGATAAATATCTACAACGCCATGAAAATTAAAAGGCATGAATGTTTGCTAAATTTCTCCTTCCCCAAAATATGTAGCCCTAGACTCCTAGTAGCTAATTGGCACATAAACAAAAGAAAATAAGCAATATTACATTCTTAGTAACTCTCTCCGTGTGTTTTATGGCATTAGGAAAACTTTCTATAAAACAAATAGTGTCTGCATTATTAATAAAAAACTAATGGAACATATGGCGAAATATATACGCTTGGTCATAATTAGAGAAAATGTTCTCTGATACTTATCGTATAGTGAACTATAGCAGAACCGAGCTATATGTGCTACTTTAGGAAAACAGCCTGAAAACACTTGGGGTATTCGATCTACACTTTCCTCAAGGTCACATCGGGAAACAAACAACGTAAAGACACGGTCATAGTAATCCAGGGATCGAAGACATGACAACTTCTACGTACCGACGGACGCATGCACCGCGATCGAGACCTCCTTGCGTTCGTGCATGAAATGAAATATTTGAGTTTGCTTTACAATGGCCAAACGACATGAGTGCTGTAACCGTGAAATTAAGTGACCATGAAAAATTCTACAGGCTGCTACTTCTCTAAAATTGCATACCCCCTCTTCTCCGTCAACAATTGACGGACGGAGGGACTATTTGTTACTGGGCCTTTTTCTAACATGGACCCAAAAAAAGATGTACAGTTCAGGAGGAACTATTTTTGGTTTTGGTTCGTGAAACGTAGGCACCTGGATTCAAGTTGTGCTTTCAGCGATAGGCAACGTGGCCGTCGACAACGAGAAGTTAGTGGCGACTACGTCAATCTCAAGGATTTGATGGTCCAGTCTTCAAAGATGCTTATAGTGATAGAGTTTGCGTATGTGCGTTCATAGAAGTGAGTGTATGTGGGTTCATAGGGGTGAGAGGGATGAGCGTATGTGCATTCAACTAGGACAAATCGGATATCTGTACATTTGCATATTTTTGTTGTATGGTAGTAGCAGGATTATAATGTGATGTCAAAATTCCCTCCACTTTAATTACAGAAAAGTGGTCCTAGAAAGCCTGCATTCAAGTGTATATGTGTGCCTCCAGACGCGTACACGAATATAGAAAAAGTAAGATGTTGAAACGAAATTAATTAGCATTCCATATAGTGCGTGTGTGTGAGAGAGAGAAGGGTAACTATGTAAGCAAGAATGAATTAAAAACATTTTCATTTCCTTCTCGCTTGCTACTTGCTGTTCTATGTACACGAAGTTCCATGCATCTTTCATACGCTGGCTAGTGATCTGACCAAACCTTTACAGAGAGTATTTAACTTAATAAATTGGGTCTCCTATTGCTGGCTGAAGGGATCCTTACGCTATCTAGTGCGCCCGCTACGATGCACCGAATGGCTCCTGGATGAATCTGGTCAACCAAGTACGTCGGCTAGTTAATTGTATAAAATTAAAGGAGAAAAATTAAATTCGTTCATGTGGACAACGAGAAGTACCACTCTTAATTTGTCGACTGTAGAGAGGGGGTATTATTTTCTTGCATGCTACCGGTATAATTATTTGTTTAGAATATATGGTGTGTATCAATCTTTTTATGTGCGTGTTTCTCATACATGATACTAGTAGACAAAGTGACAGATACAATGTTTGGAGATCCTACACACACAAGCAGAGAGTAGTACTCCCGCCTCTTGAAACACTGAGCGTTCTACGCTCTTGTGAATAAATTGTCAGATCACATATACTAGTTCCGATGGGTTGTTTTATTATTTTTTCCAGTCGTGTCATGTAAGCACAAACCATCCACTTGATGATTGAAATAGCTCCATACAATGGACTTTTGTCATTTTTGTTGTTTCCATTGAGCACAAGCAAGACATAAGCTATATTGGAGATGAAATCTCTCACACTTCTCTCCTCTGCATTAACTTCTTGTAACATCATCAAAATTATTGACACACACCATATTTAATAAAACTGAAACCCTCATTGAGAGTAGACTAATGAAAAATACAATTGTTCTTTAAGTCATGCCGAGAATAAATTTTCCCAGATTCTCTCCAACTACCCCACTCGTGTGATCAATCTATGCCAGTTTGTTTTTCCTGGTTTCTTAAAGACACGTGCATGAGCAGCCATATTCCTTGCTGTGATCTTTTTGTATGCGTGCATGAATGCAACCAATAATAATTTACTAGCTTATTATCATCATAGCCTCTTGGTTAAACCATGGAATCTCAGCAATGTCCAAGACGATATAGCGGTCAACAGTCAAGATTGCAAAGTCAGGGTTTTATGGCAAATCTTTTGTTATTTCCTTTGAGAGACAGGATCATGCACTTTTTTAGTAGCTAAATTTTTTGATGAATTACACATTTTTGCTCTAAATTTTATGGATACCCCTTTTCACATATCTATTTTCCCTCAATACTTGGTGCCGCACAACCTTCTCATTTGCCGGTGCTCTTATTCTTGCTAAATACTCCCTCCAGCCTTCCAAAACAAATTGTTACGGGCGATGACATGATCCCCGACACAACTCTGACTGGGAGTTTCTGTTAACATAAATTGCAAACAAATATAAAATTCTTCAAGGGAAATATATGCATATGATTTACGTGTTTTCAAACTAAATAATTTATTGTAAGTTACTGTGACCAAAATAAAGTGTTTTTAAGAGATTTTTTACGCTTCTTAGTTATGGGCTAGAGATTTTGACTAAAATGATGTTTTCTTGCTTTTGGCTTTTAGCTGATGGGTTTTTGGTATCGGTTCTATAATAAATTTTAGCTTCTCAGCACACCAAAATAAAGAAATTAAAAGCAGTTCTTAGCTATCTTCTTAAGCTTTTAGTTCATTTTCTCACAAACTAACTTTTAAAAGTTAGCTTTTTAGAAACATGTTTGTTTAAGCTGATGGCTCTTCAGTTGGAAAGGCCATCAAACGCAGAAACAAATAAGCCCTTAGTCTCTCACCATGAGCTAAGTATGCCATTAGAGCCATTTTACTTATAAGGTCCCTTATAATCATAATTGACTACTTATTCTTCATAATCGTCATGTGACATTTGTTACACTTTAGAACACACTTTCTTCATGTAAAAAGGGTTAACCCGGACATGCTGTTAGTTTTGGGAAAACAAGAATTACATTCATGCATGCATGGTAATTTCGTGACTTTATGAAAATTTATATACGGATGAAATTTATCTAACTCGTAGTGATAGCACTAACAATTAGAGAAGTTCTGATTACAGCTATATATCTTGTCTAAACATTTAGCTTGCACCTCGATTTGAGCATCTCCGACAATAGTACTTCAAACAGATAGGCAATTAAACTTTCTATTCAAGAGATATATCAGATTCTAAAGACCGAAATCATCCAACGTTTTTATGTTTCATTTGCCAGTCGGTTGACTGCACCGTCTTGGTGAAGCTGGAAAAGGGTCACAGTCGGCATCTTTGTATGCATACCCCAGGAGTTACACCTGCAGACATCATTGTTTTTCCCCGATACCTGCAAAGGCTTAACTATACACGTAATTATATGTATATCTGTTGTATAGCTACAGGCCTCGGTTGGATTTATCCTACTCCTACTTATATGCTGCGGCGAAAAGCTTATGTGGCATTTACTTTATTTGATTCTGGTGACTCATGGATCCTCTTCCTACCACTCTTTGAAGAATTTGTGATCGGCTCAGCACACCTGGATTGGTTGTTCGAGCGACGTATTGTATTGGCACCTTCCTTTCAATATTTTCTCTTTGCTAGTTTTAAATGTGTACAACCGGCACAAGTAGGACAGATGGATTTTTGTTTCTCTGTATCCAAATAATTGAGCGGCTAGCATCAAAGTAAGCACAGATTATTGTTTGCGTCTTCTATTAGTGCCAAATCCACCATTGAGCCTTTCGGCTGAACAAAAAACGACAGTGCTAAATGATGATGTATATGGTCGAGAAAGGGACGAATAAAGAAATTGACTGATACGGCCATTCTTGGTACAAAGTCACGGTTGTGGATATTGATTAAAAAAGTTATAACTCAGTATTCATGATTATTTTGATACAGCATACAATATGTAAAGCTGCTGTCGAAGCACCCAAACCTCTAGCCACCGATGGGGTTCTCAATTTGTAACTAGTATAGTAGTATATATATAATTAGCGTCCATGGAAATCGAACATGGGCGAGGTAGACCCTAGAATTGTCGCACTATTACCTCCTGCACTGCAGGCTCTTATGCGCCAACTCTAACGGTCTAACTCTTCCTGTCTCAGCACGAACGACCTGCATGGCTCCTTCCTTTTAACGCAGCGAAACCTCGCTCCCAGCCAGCCTCTGTCTCACATCCATGGCTCCGATCAAGCGCTACAGCTAACAAACATGGCAACTAGAACCACGCTTGTTGCAGAAGCATGGCGCTGTCCCGCCTCGGTAGATTCGAGCCCGCCCCTCGGCATCTGAGCTACCATCAATGAGTTGTGCCTGCCCATGCACCTCGCATTCAGACAGCTAGGGTTTTACTAGAGGGCCCTGTCAGGGATGCTGTCTTGAGAACAAAGCAAACGTACCATGCGCTAGATTGTTTGGGTCGATGCAGCTAATTTGTTGGTGCGATCGATGCAGTACACATCTGTTTTGCTACGTATGCAAGGGATGCTAATTACTATCGAGTGTCCAATAAGTTTTGAGTATTGTTCACTCCTTCGTAACTTATGGTTGATGATTGAAATGCAAAGTATTGTACTAATTTATGTCCAAAGTGAAGATAGGAATATATACTTGTATAAAGGAGTGAAAACGATCAGTTGATGATTGTACCTTTTCAGCTTGTGCAAAGGTAGGACTAGTACTGTTCGGAGCAGAGGAAGATGAGGACGATTGGTTTCATCTGCATATGGAACCTATATGAAAGATGCTTACATGTAATGTACATAATCACTTATCGACTAGAATAAAACATATGTTCCTTCTTTTTGGAATTATATCAAGATGGAGCTGCTATAGCCAGTCTGTTTGGTGACAAGAAATATAACGAGTAAAAAGGTATTCTAGAAAATAAATTTTGTGTTTGACAATAGAGAGGCTGATTGTCTGATTGACCAAGTAAGGAGTAGTTTGGGTACTTTTCCTTCCTTTTGTGACAAATTTACTATGTGACCGCTTCAAAGATACTCCATCCATCTAGAAATACAGGCATTTATAGGTATATATAACAGTAACTTTTTTTTTCGGGTAATAACAAATACTTATTAAATAAGGAGGAGTCGGGTGTTGTGATAGCTAGTTTTATGATGAATCTAGTGATAATATCTTTTATGTCATCAATCTTAAAAATATATTCACTATTAATAGTCAAAGTTGAAAGTATTTAACTT
>LAPY01002809.1:57171-73797 GCA_000970635.1 Eragrostis tef
TGCTCCTGGCCACGGGGGGAAGCCGCCGCACACCATCGTTTATCCTGGCCCGTCCAGCCCGCCGCCGCGCGTGGCTCATCCTGGCCCGTCCATCCCGGCGCCGCACTTCGCCCATCCCGGCCCGTCCATCCCGGCGCCGCACGTCGCTCATCCTGGCCCGTCCACCCCGGCGCCGGCGCCGCACGTCGCTCATCCCGGCCCGTCCATCCCGGCGCCGCACATCGCTCATCCTGGCCCGTCCGTCCCGAGGGAGCCACCGCTGCCGCCGCAGGTTGCTCATCGTGGCCCGTCCTTCCCGAGGGAGCCACCGCTGCCGCCTGCCGTCTTCCTCGACAATTAGTGGCAGTTAGTGGCATGCATGCGACGGGTGTTTGTAGCTGCAGCTGTGTACACTCCATTGTTCTCGTTCGCAGTGTAGCTACAGCGTTGAGCACATCCGATCTAAATAATGGAATATTTGAGTAACTTATCGATGCAAGCATCTGCCTCTGGACTGAAGGAACGATCCCTGTGTTGATCTTATCTTAGAACGAATCCTTAATTCACGTCGGGTGTTTCTGTCAACTATTCGAAAAGGCATTCGAAAAATACCAGATCCGGCTGCATTGCTTATACCAAGTTTTCTTATTTTGAAAGTGCAGTCCAGTTGCAGTTTAAAAGTAACTCTTAATATTCCAATGATTATTTTCCAGAGCTGATGACTCTATAAATAAATTAAGGCCAAATATCACTAGTGTATTATTGACAATTCGTAGATAACAGGTTTATAAGATCAATTTTATGAGGGTCTCTTAGAGATGCTCTTATTTCACGAAGCAACCACCTCATGTGCTAAAAGTTAGGAGTATGAAACGACTTATACATTATTGTACTGAGTTGTATTGCCATACAACACATAAATATTCGTTTGCTCATCCATAAATTAAGAAACAATGCAATTTATATGAGACATGTAAAACAATCATCCGTTATACAGATGGTCTAATAAGTAGTCTAAAGATTTTTTTTCGAAAGATAATAAGTAGCCTAAAGATTACGTGGTGTATGAGACGGTCTATACTACAAACCATTATATCTGCCTTACATCAATGTTGCCCTTTTGATCATCTCTATTTTTAGCAGTCTGTTAAAGTCGTCTCATAATGTACTCAATCTTTGGCAACCCATCAGTAACGTCCCATAGAAAGCACCTTTTCTCTAGGCAATTCCTGAAGACCGTCCTAATAAAGATCGGGCTGAGAGTAACTGACCGACCACAGAAATGATTCCTCTTCATCGCTTTAACTTCTTGAGTCCTGTATGTGTAAAATAACTGTAAATAGGCAGGTGACTCCATTCGTTTTACCCAAACCACCACCGCCGCAATAAACTTGCAGTAAACTATTAGTAGAAGTACATCACAAGACTCTGTAGTTCATGGCGACGACGGTGGTGGCCACGGCGCTGCTCCTGGTCTGCGCCCTTCTGGCTTCCAAGAGGCAAAGCATGAAGGTACATCAACAAGGTCCGGCTGCAATGCTTCTCAAGCTAGTTTCCATATCTTGGAAGTACGTTGCAGTTAGTAGAATTTTAAAAAACCTATAATCAAAAATAACATGTTTGACAGTAGATCATAAATTGGACATTTACACATTCGGAAAAAATAAAGAAAGAAATTATTGTCCTCCTTCCTGACCCAGGTCCTGCCATTATTGGCCCAAGCCCAACAAAGCCCAAGAATAAATCACGATCTCTTCAATCTTCACTTTCCCAACCCATATGGTTTGGCCACTTCTGCACTCACCACCGGTGTGTCACCCGTAGCGTCTTTTGCCCTGTTTGACATAATTTATTCATGGAAATAAACTGAAATTTTCCAAATATCATTCTATAAAAGTCAATTAGTTAAATAAATTCTGAGAATGAGATGAAAAGTAGCAGTGAATCGAAGTTGATTTTCATAACCTTACTAAATAGGTTCCTTGTGCAACAAGCAGGAAGTTGTACCAAACATGGTCTCTTTCTGCTCTTCATCACACTTTGCAACACTGCCAAACAATGATTCGTTCGCACCTTCCGCAAAAATTGCTTGCAAACCGAATGGCTGGTCACAAGACAAACACTCGCCTAAGATGTTATGACACTGCCTAACATGCAGTGTCAAAGCCACATGGAGCCACAATGTGTCAGCTGACGCAGGCGATTTTCAAAAATTTGCACGTAAACTACTGTTCATTGTTCGTCATCAACATTGTTGACCCACCCGCCAAGCGTGCTGACACTACCGGCGAGCTCGCACACTAGCTTCGCCCATGCTGACATGTGGCGTGCATCAAAATAGTCCCTTATGCACTTAAAAATTCTGGATTAGTTGTATCTTTAGAGCACTAGTGTTTTTCTGTATAAGTCATTTTCTGGGCTCATCCCTATATATCAAGAACTTGAAAAGGAAATAAAGCGCTGCAGTACTTCTGCTTTTTTGCAAGTTCAGCAGGAATTCGGTTGACTCATAAGACAGGAAGCCTCGCTGCTCCTCCCAGAATACACATGCGTTTGCTATGTCCTCTAAAAAGCCTAGGGAATGACAAGATGTTTGTTAAAGACCTTATCGCCACGATGGATCAACTGGTCTCGTGTACCACGTAAAAGAGATCGAGAAAGAAATCCACCAGCTTAAGTTTTCTCTCCTCCTCACGATGCTTGCCGTGCGACCACGTGAGACCCCAGAACATGCAGCAGTGAGCATGTCAGTGACTCACCTCCACGTATAAAGCCCCAGCTAGAATAAGCACCACCACCACCGTTGTTCAACCTTGGGTGGCGGCCATCGTTGCCAAAACTAGTAAAGAACCGGCACGTCTCCCATGCACCTGCAAGCATGTTCGTTGCCTTTTCCTTCAGAGGCTAGGAAAACCTAGGTCGCCTGCTTCTATATACCTTATACCTTCTGATCAGATGTCACAAAAAGGGATTAGCGATAAAGAAAAAAGTAACATGCAAGAGCAGATCCTGTAGATTCAGAAATAAAGCTGGACACAGCCATGGATCTCATGCAGCATATGTATGTACTACAAACTAGGAAAAATCTATTTTACTCCCCTAAACAATTTACCGGTCACTAAATTGTTATATATTTATGTCAAGGTAATTTATCTCATTGAAAACATAATCATCTATACAATTGGAAAAGATGCGATCTATTTGTTAGACTTTTGTCCGACCAAGTGTTTTAAGCCCTTTGATTGATATGTAAATCACCCTCTGAGTGATTTTAGCCATTGGCCAGATCTTCTGGTTGTACAAAAGTCTAATAAATAGGTCATGCATATATGTAGCAGTGCTCTATACAATTATCCTAGTTTTCTAAAGAATATTAGTGGGGGTAGAATAATATGTTTTTCAAGTGAGAAATTTGCATGCTTGTATTGCACACATTTGGAGTGCATGTATTTTCTTCTTAAAGAAATACTAACGATAATGCAGCAGCAGAAGGTGGATGCTAACATTCACCTTGGGAGTTTGTTTCAGCTGCACTGACGGTCAGGAAAATCGAGTGATGGGAGGCAAAAGAAAAGCGCAATCAGTAGTGCTGGCAGGACAGAGGCCAAACACTGCCTAATGGGTGGCATGGACATGACGGATCGAAGAGCTAGCGTTCCATAGATGTTGACGGAGTAGCCGAAAGATTTGATTTGGGCCGATCAAATCTTTCTGCACGAGGGGATTAAGGCTGGAGCTGCATGAGAGGTGATGAATCGATCGAGGGACCGCTGTGCATGCCTCCATGCATGGCAGGTCCTGCAAAGATTCGGATTAGAGAAAGCTCTGATAAATGGTCGCCGACTCGTAGCACGTATGTAGCAGCGGAAAGATAGATGGTGACACTCATATGCGTTGCCATGCCTTTAGCCCACGTCCTGACGCAGTCCTTCGTCTTATCCGTTGTACCCGCCGCGTCCACTTTCTTTCTCCGTTGGGTCATCCGTCATCGCTTGGGCGTGCAACTGTCGGGAGCCGTTCCTCTTTTTGGGATTTTCGATCTTCTGGTTTTGCTTTCGTCTCCCGTTCGTCCATGCATGTTCGTCTAGCCTGGGTTGAGAGAGCAGCACATCTCGGTAGGTAACAAGGAATTTTCTCTGAGAACTGTGCAAACAAAAACATACGTCTCACACCAGAGAGTTAAATTTGCAAAAGTTTCCATTTTCCACGCGTGCCATTCGTATCTCCTATCACACTACCTCAAGTTCCGTGTGTGGCATATGTAGGCGCCATACTTTGAACCTGGTTGGTGCTCACGGGATGGAGATCATTTGGTAGTCTGCCTTAACCTCACGTGGGTCCATGAGTCGTCAATCTTGTGTTCAAGGATGGTGTTGTTGCATTTTGTACTATGGTCCTCTTAGTTGCTCTTTTTTGTTTTTACTCCTATATATGTAGCCTCCCATAAATACCTACTTGAAATGTTTTTTCTGTTTTGGTCAAATAATAATAATGGCACTACTGCCTGGGCTGTATAATTCGTTCAAAGAAGGCATTCCCCAATGCAACTTTCAATGATGACAGACTTCAAATCTTAAAATACATCGTGATGTAGTGATTGGAGATTAGTATTAGTGTATCTATGTGCTGGATGGTATATATAACTATACTATGGAACATATAATCACACTTTACAGATGAAGTACTTTATCCGTTTTCAATATTTTCTCGGTGTCATAAATTTATTTATCTTTTGCAGCAATCCTATTGATTTCAGTTGCATATTGTACATGTAAGATAGGATCGCTTTTTGCTGCTTTGTTTCATACAAGATAAGATCGATAGAGTGTTTGCACTATTCCATGCATGTTCAACTTCAAGTGTGACGACGGCGCCTCAATACCCAAAGAAATTTCTAGGAATTTCATCACAAGTGGAGAAACTGTAGCGACTCTGCGTAAAATCTTGCAAAAGTAACCTAGAATATTTTAGGTGAACTTTCGAAACACGAGTGTCGACATATATTTTAAAAACATGACGGGTGACACCGGCTAGATGGTGACACTCATATGCGTTGCCATGCCTTTAGCCCACGTCCTGACGCAGTCCTTCGTCTTATCCGTTGTACCCGCCGCGTCCACTTTCTTTCTCCGTTGGGTCATCCGTCATCGCTTGGGCGTGCAACTGTCGGGAGCCGTTCCTCTTTTTGGGATTTTCGATCTTCTGGTTTTGCTTTCGTCTCCCGTTCGTCCATGCATGTTCGTCTAGCCTGGGTTGAGAGAGCAGCACATCTCGGTAGGTAACAAGGAATTTTCTCTGAGAACTGTGCAAACAAAAACATACGTCTCACACCAGAGAGTTAAATTTGCAAAAGTTTCCATTTTCCACGCGTGCCATTCGTATCTCCTATCACACTACCTCAAGTTCCGTGTGTGGCATATGTAGGCGCCATACTTTGAACCTGGTTGGTGCTCACGGGATGGAGATCATTTGGTAGTCTGCCTTAACCTCACGTGGGTCCATGAGTCGTCAATCTTGTGTTCAAGGATGGTGTTGTTGCATTTTGTACTATGGTCCTCTTAGTTGCTCTTTTTTGTTTTTACTCCTATATATGTAGCCTCCCATAAATACCTACTTGAAATGTTTTTTCTGTTTTGGTCAAATAATAATAATGGCACTACTGCCTGGGCTGTATAATTCGTTCAAAGAAGGCATTCCCCAATGCAACTTTCAATGATGACAGACTTCAAATCTTAAAATACATCGTGATGTAGTGATTGGAGATTAGTATTAGTGTATCTATGTGCTGGATGGTATATATAACTATACTATGGAACATATAATCACACTTTACAGATGAAGTACTTTATCCGTTTTCAATATTTTCTCGGTGTCATAAATTTATTTATCTTTTGCAGCAATCCTATTGATTTCAGTTGCATATTGTACATGTAAGATAGGATCGCTTTTTGCTGCTTTGTTTCATACAAGATAAGATCGATAGAGTGTTTGCACTATTCCATGCATGTTCAACTTCAAGTGTGACGACGGCGCCTCAATACCCAAAGAAATTTCTAGGAATTTCATCACAAGTGGAGAAACTGTAGCGACTCTGCGTAAAATCTTGCAAAAGTAACCTAGAATATTTTAGGTGAACTTTCGAAACACGAGTGTCGACATATATTTTAAAAACATGACGGGTGACACCGGCAGAAGATGAGGCCTTTCGTTGCTGACTTGCATCATTTCTTTTGCCAAATGCGACTGCACTACCGGTGCCAATCTTTTTGACGGATATAGAAAATAAAGTGCTTGATCAGCTCATATCTATCCGAAGCTGGGCAATGTTTTTGATTAGCGAATGTACGAATGACATCACCCACCATGTCAATAGCTGCAACTGTATGTAGAAGGACGAGAGATTGACGTTGCTGTCCAGCTAGCTACCTCTGTCGACTTTATGTTGTCAATCTATAATAGAATGCAGAGATTTCATGATCATTAGATGATAAGCTGACTCGGAAGGCACCAAATTTTGACTGCTGTATTTTTGTTTTCGTGAAAAGGAAGACACTCGATGGATCATGGTCTACCCTTTAGTTGATAACATCAGATTTTCTCAAAAAGGACCGAAGATACTTAGGGGACAAGGTTTTACCGACTGATACATCATAAGTGTATCCCAACAGAACTATATATGTCGTTTTAAACAAACGTCACCAGCTAGTTGTCAGATTAATGATCACTAATTTGCCTTATAGAATCAATTAGTTTTAACTCAACATTTTGAACACAGTTTTGAAGCGCTGCAATGAAATCATGTGTTTCGAAAACTGAAATATTAATAT
This sequence comes from Eragrostis tef, assembly GCA_000970635.1. Taxonomy (NCBI): domain Eukaryota; kingdom Viridiplantae; phylum Streptophyta; class Magnoliopsida; order Poales; family Poaceae; genus Eragrostis; species Eragrostis tef. The sequence continues at coordinate 63,978 of LAPY01002809.1, forward strand.
AATTCGTTACTGTTTTATTTATTTAAAAATGAAATTAAATCAAACAATTTCGGAACATTAGTACCAGTCATGCCAATAGCCGCCAGCCCGGATTTTATTCATTTCACGGTTATGGGCACAATGCTTAGTTTTCTTTGATGAAACAAGAGGGGTGTCCCCCTGGCACAATGCTTAGTTTTCTTGGATGAAACAGGAGGGGTATCCCCCTGGCACAATGCTTAGTGGTATGGGGGGCTTGAACTGATTTTACATCTAGATGCAGGTGTCAGGTCCTGAAATTTAGGATTTTTTTTTTTGTTGCAACGACAAAAACTTCGGATTGGTTGAACAATATCTTCAAACAAATGGCATCCACTGTCAGGTCCTGCATTATTATTCATTCTTCTAATATTAACTAGTAGAAGGGGGGGGGGGGGGTGGGCCCCCCTTTTTTGTTCCGTAGCAGCTTAAAAAGGGCAAACGACACGCAAATCGCATATTCCAGGACCTTTCGCGACATAGTGATGAACTTAAGGCATATCCAAAGTTTCTGCAGCTTCTGGTTAGTGCACGGCCATGTTCCTGATGACCTCTATGTCCACTTTCTGTCGCGTGTTCTTGCTGTACTTGTTTAATGCCGCAATTTGTTTCAGTTACTTGTTTAATTGCTTTGGTGCTACAGAAAGCTTCCTTCTGCAGCAGATCGATCATGGTCCGGTGAGATATGCGTCGCATCTTGCGAAGACGTAAAGATTCATCATTCATGCATGCCTGAGATTTCTGATCGATGAGTTGCTCTAGTATGCTAATCAGTTGGCTTTTGATGAATGGAGAGCCATACATGAGGCGCCGTAGCTTCTTTCCGTATTGAAAATGTTCAGGGCAAGAGGCTGCACGAGGTGCCCACGATTGCATGCAGGGCATTGAAAGCTATATTAGGCTCTCAAAAGAAACATCTCTTAAGGCTTAAGCCAAGAGAGATACAAAAGACCTAAGATCTGCCAGCTCGAGCTCGGCTGAGTAGCCCGACCAAAAGATGCTATGTACATTATCTTATTTGCCAAAATTAATAATCTTATTTGCCAGGACAGACAGTTGAAATTGTCCTACAATATTTGAAATTCTATTTGTACCATCAGGGGGCATTCGCTTTATCCTATGTACACCCTTTCGACCCTTTTGTACAGTTAGATCTAGGGGCGTGGAACTTTTGCAGGGTGTATCCTTGATTCCATGAATGCTTTGGTGCAAAATCCAATATACCGACATACTACATCCGTGAATTTCTAGACAACTTGAGAGAACTCGCATCATTAGGGACAGTGATTAAAAGTTGCAACATCGCTTTGACCTCTTCTATAATTAATAATGTCAAGACTGGGAGTAAGAGCCCGTTTGGATCCCCTATATTTTAAAGAATCCAGATTTTAAAAGTTAAAATGTATTGAAATGGGTCGGTTTCTTTTTGAGATTCTAAGAAACCAGGAATCTTGCCTCACCAGTTAATAGCAGTTTTTGCCCTGGTAAAAGACTCGCCGCCCACACATATTCTAACATAATTACCTGAAGTGCCACTGCCCTCCCATAAATAAGAAACAAGGATGGACAGGCAGGTCATTCATTAGGAAAAAAAAACTTGTTCATAGGGTTTAAGAAACCTAGGATCCAAACAACCCAACTTAGTTTTTATTTAGAAACCAGATTTTAAGAAACAAAGTGATCTAAACAGGCCCTAAATCATCGTTGTTCAACCCCACTTGAGTTTCTTCATCGATGATTTAGTCCTTGCTCTTGGGAGTAAATCATCATTGTTTAACTCTACTTTAGTTTTTCAGGGTTTAGGATGGATGGACAGGCAGGTCATTCATTAGCAAAAAAAACTTGTTCATAGGGTTTAAGAAACCTAGGATCCAAACAACCCAACTTAGTTTTTATTTAGAAACCAGATTTTAAGAAACTAAGTGATCCAAACAGGCCCTAAATCATCGTTGTTCAACTCCACTTGAGTTTCTTCATCGATGATTTAGTCCTTGCTCTTGGGAGTAAATCATCATTGTTTAACTCTACTTTAGTTTTTCAGGGTTTAGGATGGATGGACAGGCAGGTCATTCATTAGCAAAAAAAACTTGTTCATAGGGTTTAAGAAACCTAGGATCCAAACAACCCAACTTAGTTTTTATTTAGAAACCAGATTTTAAGAAACAAAGTGATCTAAACAGGCCCTAAATCATCGTTGTTCAACCCCACTTGAGTTTCTTCATCGATGATTTAGTCCTTGCTCTTGGGAGTAAATCATCATTGTTTAACTCTACTTGAGTTTTTCCGGCAATGGTTTAGTCCCTTGGTCCCAGTTACAACAGCTTTGAGATGTAGATCGACTTTTTTACATGTTCCTGTCATATTTATTTGGTGGCAGTTAATGTTCATTTTGTGAGCCATGTAAATATATTATAAGCAACAGAAACTCTAAGTTATTGGTAATATGTTTTTTATTCATCATCCTTCCAAATGCAGTTCAGTTAGTTAATTTCTGTTTTCCCGTGGACTATGTTAGCTCACTCACAAAATCACAATTGGTACTGTTAGTGTGGATAGTAACAATAAAAGTAACGGTGACATTTGCTGCTTTGCATGAAGACCATGGAATCGACCAGAGAACACTGATAAGCAAACTAATTCCAATACCTACTTGCCCTTCCCCAACAAAAGGCAAATTTGTACGCTGATTTTGCAAAGGTAAAGATAGGTTAAAAGTGCCCAGGGCTTTAACATTTGAATGCCACTTCTTTCCACAAATTTTCTTGTTGCTGACGGAACAAAACCGTGGAAAGACTGAAATATTACGGACTCAGACAGTCAAATAAGAATCAACTTCTGATGATGTGGATCACTGGCTAAGAATTATCCAGACAAAAAAAAGAGAAGAATCAACTAGAGGATAATCCTGGTCTACAATTAGTCCCTTTTCTGACTCTACGTTTACTAGCCCATTTCCAACGACAGGCGTAGAATTGGGTGTTCCATTCCTAGGTGCGTCCTGTTAGTCTGAAAAGCAGGGGCTACTGCGTGCCGCCGGGTCAAATTTTTCTTCAGTAATCGCATCTGTAATGCTCCTGGTAATTGAAAATCGACAAACATGTGCCTGCCACTAACGCGGGCGGAATGATCCTCTTCTCTTAAACAGAAGGTGCACTGTAACGAACGCGAGATAATGTAGGAGATGAATTCATTTACTTTTGCTGAAGGCTGAAGCAGAGCTCATGTATCTGCTCTGCTGACCAGAGTTTTGTGCTATGTGCAACATTGCGCTGCGATGAACCTGGACGATGAATGCGTCTCTGCACGCAGGTAGGACAAAACAGCGCTTGTTGTAAAGACTGGAGTCTGAAAACTAAAAGGAGAGCTAGCACGCATCATGATCATCTAAAGAGTGTAGCCGCAGATGCGCAGCACGTTTGCATCGTCAGTATACAATCCAGGCAAAGCGGGCTAAGGAACCAAACTACCTAGTTAAGCATAGCAGAGGAACATGTCGCCAACACACTTTCCTGTCTAGGGTTGTGCTGCTGCTCCAAAGAAAAGGGCTTAGTCGGCGCACCTTTGAGCGGTTAAAGGAAGGTGCTGTTCCTCAAGAAGTTGGGACCAAAGAAGAACGCTGAAAGGAGAAGGCAGTTAAGAATTAGTGTACAAAGTCCTCCAACAGGCCTTCTTCTAGCAAAGTAAAGATTTTACCCGGACTGCCCGTGATAGTCCTATGCTGGCACCTACAAAAATTACCTGGAAAATCTATGACGGAATGGCAAGTATTCCACATTTTGAATGACCCTTAATCTTTCCGTTTTTAAATACATGACATTGTTGATTTTTTTCATTAGTTTGACTATTCGTATTTTCTATAAATTTATGCAAATAGATAAATATATAACTTAAGGTTGTCTAATGATACTCATTTCACTTTAGACAACTAATATATATTGTTGGTCAAAGTTTAAGGAAAAACTCAAAATATGTTATATATTTAAACATAGAGGGAGCGCTAATTTTAACCGGAGACTATTAGATTTTTGGACGATTGTGGGACTAAAATCACGGCCTATGTTTAGCATGTAATAGTGATATTGTGGCAACTTCTATTCCAGAATATAAATATTCCTCGCCCATGGGAATTAAACATACCCTCTGCTTTATTGCAGACAATATTTTGAGAGCCTTTATAAGCATATTCTATCATTATTCTCATAACAGGCATTCTCTTTCGGTGGGCTTTCGTTACATAAATTAAATATCTGAAGATTCCCGCGTCAAGTTAGCACCACATAACCCCCTGGAAGTGATATCTCCCTTCCCTCGCCACCCGCTTTCACACACATTTTCAGTCGACGAACTGGGTGGGCATCAGGCATTTCCTTCCTCGGAAGGGCTAACACATATATACACGGGCAAGCCACGGCAACGGAACGGAAGATGCAGGCAGAGGCAACCAGTTAACCGACCCAGCACAACCCCTTCGCCGAAGCCACTCTCAGCTAGCGCAGCTCGAAATAAGGCGTTCACCGAAGTAAAGAAAAGAATTATTGCCCAATTAGCTTAACCCCAGCCCCTCACCAACCTCCAACCTAGCTAGCTTCCGGAATCCTTCCTCTGCTTTTCTTCTGCCTGCGTGCCTATAAATACGTTGCACCCTCCTACCATCCTCCCTCCCCCTTCCATCCTCAGCTCACTTTGATCACACGTACTACTTGCACCGATCGGAGCAATGGCAGCTGCATTGCTCAGATCATCGTCAAGACTTGTGATCGCTGCCCTCCTCTGCATCCTGCTTTCTTCAGGTAGCGTATATTCTGATGCCTCCTAAGACTCTTCGTTACGAGTATGAACCAAACAGCATTGCTTGCATATCGTATAAGCTACTGTATACATATTCTGAGTTTTGTGATTGTGATGATTGGAATGCGCGCAGCAGACGTGGGCGTGCTCCGCTGCGCGACGGCGCTGGGCATCAACTACGGTCAGGTGGGAAACAACCTCCCTTCTCCTCCTCAGGTGGTGCAGCTGCTGTCGTCGCTGCGGATCGGCAAGGTGCGCATCTACGACGTGAACCCGCAGGTGATGTCGGCGTTCGCCAACACGGGAATCGAGCTGGTGGTGACTGTCCCCGACGACCTAGTGCCGTCCATGGCGGCCAGCGCCTCGCAAGCTCTGCAGTGGGTGACGGCCAGCGTGCGGCCCTACTTCCCGGCGACGCGGGTGACGGGCATCGCCGTGGGCAACGAGGTGTTCACGGGCGACGACGCGCAGCTCAAGGCCAGCCTCGTGCCCGCCATGCGCAACCTGCACGCCGCGCTGGCGCAGCTGGGCATGGACGCGTACGTGCGCGTTTCCACGGCCAACTCCCTCGCCGTGCTCGCCACGTCCTACCCGCCGTCGCAGGGCGTGTTCACGCAGGACGCCGCGGGGTACATGGCGCAGCTGCTCAGGTTCCTCGCCGAGACCAACGCGCCGTTCTGGATCAACGCGTATCCCTACTTCGCATACAAGGACGACCCGACAAGGTGAGACCGCACTTGCATTGCTTTTTTGATTTTCCCTTTCCTACTCTTTCTTCATTCTGGATAAGTTTACTTTCAATTCGATGCGAATTGCAGTTTCACTTCTATTTCGCGCGCGTAGAGAAGCATGCACTTTGTTAGTTGTGCCTGTGCGCCCGCAAAGTTATTATCTTTTATTTTTTTGCACGAAATCGCCCAGAGCATTCCGAAACAACTCGGTGACAGCGACTGCCGCTGCAATGCGTAATTACATCACTTTCTTACCTATCTCTGTTAAACAAGCCGCAATCAGCTGTGCGTATCCTTACTAGTAGTCCCGTAATCTCGAACCCGTCAATTTACACGTCTCTACTAGGTCAACCAAGCTCAAACTGTTCCTACTACTTTCCAAGGAGCAAACATGACAAACTGTACTATAACCTGTCAAAAACATTCTACGACGACTACTTCCCTCTGTATATGATGCTGACATGTCACTCTGTGGTGCCACGTACGTTGGATCGATGCAGGGTGTCCCTGGACTACGCGCTGTCGAACCCGGCCCACGTGGGCGCGGTGGACCCCTACACCCGTCTGCAGTACACGAGCATGCTGTACGCGCAGGTGGACGCGGTGACCTTCGCGGCGGCGCGGCTGGGCTACGCCAACGTCCCCGTGCACGTCTCCGAGACCGGGTGGCCGTCCAAGGGCGACCCCAACGAGGCCGGCGCCACCGTCGAGAACGCCCGCGCATACAACCGCAACCTGCTGCTCCGGCAGGTCGCCGGCGAGGGCACGCCGCTGCGCCCCAAGCTCAGGCTCGAGGTCTACCTCTTCGCGCTCTTCAACGAGAACATGAAGCCCGGGCCGGCGTCGGAGCGGAACTACGGACTGTACCAGCCCGACGGCACCATGGTCTACAACGTCGGCCTCGTCCAGCAGGCCACCTCCGCGGCGTCGCTCTCCCTCGCCACGTCGCCGGCCACCCGGACGGTGAGTTCTTCCTTCTTGCATGCAGTTTTAATTATTATTCTGTTTGCTTGTGAGATCGAAATGTCATCAATGTGTTGTGTCTCCAACCTAGCTAGTACTAATTTTTCGATCTAATAAGTAAAATAAATAACCAAAAACTATTTTGTAGGGGGTCGTTGTTTGCATGAAAGGTGTGTCAGAAATTCGATAGTACGATACAACAGTATCACTTCCTTTTCAGCCGGATCACTCAGAGTGACGTTTCCTTTAAAGATTTGCATTCCCCACCGGTAAACATCACCATATGCAGAGACCACTTAATTAGGTGCAATATACATGTGGAGCACTGTTGGACCAAGCTGGAGTGACTCTGCAAACATAGATCAGGAAGTCCCCATCCAAGTGGACCATGACAATGCACAAGCTAGGCATCCATATCACTTGAGCAAGCCGACCACAAGACGAAACCTTGCGAGAAAGAGTTTCTGGAAAGCAAGCACGCAGCCAGCCTAGTGTTGTCTTAGGCGGCGGTTTTTTTCATTGACCCCTACCTGGCCGCAAACTTATTCCTTCCCTTGTTTTCACTTAAAGTGCATGACACACCTGCAAAGGATCATCATGCCGATCGCTTCATTCACAAAAGTGGCATAAAAGATGCATGGCTTATAAGATACCATATCCATTGACACAGCAAAAAACAAGACTTTGCACATGACCGAGTTCACACTGCCTTCTTGAAAGAAATGCGGCCTACCTTGCACGAGTCAAATTTGTAAGGCCGTGCGCACCTTAAACTACGATGATCAGATGTTCTTTCTATATATTCTTTGTGCATTTGTGCACACAAGAATCATTCCCTAGCGTACACTTTTCTCGTCATTTAGTATCTTGAGCGGCAAACTTTCATGATTGAACAATCGGCGTTAGGTGTGTAAGGTATTCGTCTAGCGGACGACATGTTATGGTGGAGCGAAATGATGGTTCGTAGTTGTATATAAGAAGTTACCGAGAGTGCTAACAATTATTCTTTCGTGATTCTTATTGATCAGTTTGGCAAACAAGATTTGATGATGCTGCGATGTGATCTCAGTAAAGAAAACAACATAACATTTTTCAATATTTCAGAAAAAGGTTTAGGACATATTCTCTATTTGAGGAATCAGAAATATTCTGGTTCATGTAACTAACTGCAAGTTTCTCGCCAAAAAAAAAAGAGTAACTAACTACAAGTGACGTAAACTATGCAGCCATTTCCCCCCAGCAAGCTGCTCTGTTTGTAGGAACCAGCTTTTTTCCCTCCAAATGTTTCTATGAGCCATATCTGACGATGTTTTCATTTGTGACGCAGGACGTGAGGAAGGACTTTGGCGGCCTATGCCTCTTCACATCTTTCACCATCCTGCTTATCACCCAAGCTTTCCGCTTGTGATAGCAAAAGTGCCCAATAGCGGCCATCTGCAAGGTCAGCAAAACTGCCTGGCTTTTGTGGACCAAAAGCCTCCAAGACAGAAGGGGAGATGCACCAACCCACGGTATGGACATCTTCTCTACGATCTTACATGACACAACCCAACCCAACCTTCCTTTGCAACTTTATATCACCAATCTCCAGCCATCCATGGAGGGAAAAGGCACTTTTCTATCCTTTCTCACATGGGGCACAACAGCACCACCCTAACAACACACGTACAAGAAATAAGAAAGGAAATAAACAAGGGTCTTTTGTAGGATCACACCATATGGGACAGTCTAATACACATGGTTGCAAACAACTTACGAGGGTCTGAACGATAGTTTGTCTTGCCATTGCAGGAGGCAAAAGAAAAGGCAGCTGCTGTAGCCGGAGGAAAAGGCTGCCGGAGACGATGTGGAAGGCATTGTGACGCGCAGGGCTCGGCTACTTTATTCCTTGATTTCTTACAGAGGATAAAAACAAATGGATTCTGAGATTACTTATGTGTCAAGAGGCGATGGAGGAAACCAGTGGATGGGGGGCATAGCTTTATTCCCTTTGCCTTGCCGAACTGCGGTGTGGGCTTTATCAGTTTCCTAATGCAAATGTACATATCATTGATTCATTTATTTAGTGCTAGCTCCATGAGTTGTTGAAAATGAGGGGTCACCAGCCAGTGATGTAGGAGTAACTGGAAGGATGAGCGCATGTATTGTGTATCTCATTGTATAATTTATTGATTTATTCGGAACTGTGGGATTATACTGTCATTGTCCAATCGCTACTGATAAAACTGGGCGTTCAGCACCAGTAAATCTCCTGTACGATTGCCGCTAAAAACTGAACTGAGCAAGAGAATCTGCTCCCAATTGAGACATTCGGCCTTCCTTTTTTCTGGGTTAAATGGAGTCTTTTGTTGCCGGAAATAACACACGAGATGCCTTTGGGATGAAAGTTGTTTCTAGATACGTAAAGCCATGCAGCAGAAGCGTTTAGTGGTTTATCAATTTTCAACGGATGCTTCCCCTGTCGATTCATACAACTTGCAAGACATAAAGATTTTGCCGGTAACTGGCTGATCCCGCCGTGGCGCCTCTTGGTGCCTGTAAACCCAGAGTGACGTCGCCTTCGTCGTCGGTGACTCCAGAGGTGCTTGTGGAAATGCCGCAGTCGCCCAGCGTCTTGCGCCACCCATGTACGCGCCAATCGCCACCACCAGGTCCATGGGCTAGGAAGTAGTATACGTCACGAACGATTTACGCAGCTGTGCAAGGCGTCGGAGCCGCGCTCAAAGCTCATCCCCACTCCCCAGGGCCATGAAGCACCGTCGCTGGTGGCCCGGACGAGCTGGTACGCGCGCCGACTGGTGCGTGTCCTCCAGCTCCTCCACTGGAAACTCGTCAGAGCGGTTAATCGGCGAAACGAAACCGAATCTTCCCTCCCCTGCTCACGCTTCTTCCTCGCCGTGCTTCTGCGTGCTCCCCAAATTCGTCTCTGTCCCATTCCAAGTTGCTCTTCTTGGGTCGTGCCCGACGTCGGCGGCCTCGAAATCGGCGGGGAGCCCAGCCCTTGGGTTGTTCTGCTTCGGCGCGCGCCATGCCCAGCGGCCGGCTCCAGCTCTGCACATGAGCCAAAGGAATCAGCTGCTGTTGACTGTTGCAAGGAGGAGAAAGGATTACGGAAAAGGAGCAGAACGCCGCAGGTGACAGTAGGTAGGCAGCAGCGGCGCTCCGGCGAGCCATGGCAGGAAAGCAGAGGCGGCGTTTAGGGACGGCGGCCGTCGCTCAAAAATCAAACTCCCGACTAATCTTGCCCCAAGGGATTTGGGGGCGGCTACGAGGCTGATTGGGATCAGCGGAGGGACGCGTGGGACAGCCGGATTACCGGC
>LAPY01002810.1:5021-21050 GCA_000970635.1 Eragrostis tef
GCGCCGCTGCTTATAAAATGGAAGAATAAATTGGACAATGTTGGTTTATTAGAATTGCTTATGATAGTTGATAACGACCTTGCCAGTTATTGATGTCCCAGGCGCAAGATTATTATTTTCTTGTCACATTACACGTATTGCCCACTTCGTTACCAAGCAGACTAGGTCACAACTCACATTTTAGACTGACTCCAACAGTCTCATGACCTATACCCCAAATAAGATGATGAAAAACTACAACATAGAAGGCCAAAAACCTTACACCTCCAAAAGAACACCTAAAACAATATACCTACTACCTCGCGTCGTCGGCGCCCATCCCTGGCACCGCGCTGTCGCGCACCCCGGCTCCGGCCCCCGCAACCGTGCCCTGGCTCCGGCCTCCGCCACTGCGCCCGCAAGCTTCCCCTCCGACCATCCTTTTCCATAGGAAACAGAACTGCCATCTCCTCGATGCCGACGAGGAGGGGGAGGGGCTGCGATGCGTGTCGGGGCAGTGCGGCAGAGGGAGAGGGGGCGGGCACCAGCGCTTGGGGGCGCTGGGTCAAGTCGCTCTCGCGCCCATCTCTCGGTCGTCCACCGTGCGGCTCCGAAAATGGGGTAGGACTTTTGGTATTCTGTTGGAGAGCATTTTTCCGTGTTTTAGCACCCATTTTAGGGTATATGTGACCTTTGGGTATGCTGTTGGAGTCAGTCTTACCCCTTCAAACGCAGAATTTTGGGTCCATTATCAAGTGGTGCTTAATTGTATTCTTGTTTGCCAAGGTGTTATTTGATGTAAGTGGTGCTTAATAGCACCCTTGTAAGTGGTCTCATTGCATGTTGTGCTTTCCCTGTTATATACAACTATTTTCTAGCACTTTCTTTGGTAGAACACTGAATGAAGACATTAAAATGGGGCGAGTGAGAACAGTACAACTAGATTACCTTCTGCAACACATTTTTTTCTCTGTTATTGTTTTGTACAAATGCTATTAACTAGCACATGTTCTCTGCACCTCGTAATCCACCTTCCCATTGTTTTATATCTGTGCTATTCCTTATTTGTCAATGTTTTAGTGGTGGGAAGGGGATGAAGAAAATAAGTGGGACGCATGGTTGGTTCTTATATATTTGCGTTATTAATGCTGTTCACCATTACCCATGGGACTTAGTTTTTAAGCTGACACTTGCATTGCCCTTTAGGTGTTTCTTTGTAATAATGCAACATGTGGGCACTTTTACCACCCCAAATGTGTCGCACAAAAGCTTCACCCTAACAACAGGAATCAAGCCTCGGAATTGGAGAAAAATATTTTGGCTGGGTTTTCATTTACATGCCCCGTGCATTGGTGCTTTGAATGTAAAGGCCTGGAGGACCGGACTCAGGAGCCACTGCAATTTGCTGTTTGCAGGCGTTGCCCAAGATCCTATCACAGGAAATGTTTGCCAAGGTGTTATTTGATCGCTGTTTTTCATTTATTTTCTAGTAGCTTAAAATGATCGTTGTCCATCTGATAGCATAAATATTATTTCAGAGAAATTTCCTTTGAAGACATTGATGCGGCAGGCATCATAACCCGGGCTTGGGAACTTTCGAAGAGAATTTTGATCTACTGCTTGTATGTAAATACTATCATCAAATTTTCTTTTGTAATTGCCCCTGAAAACTGCTTTTGACATATTTCTGCCATTATTATCATAAAAACTAAATTCTATAGGGACCATGATATGGACCTTGATATTGGAACGCCAGCCAGAGACCATTTAAAATTTCCTCGTAAAGCAAAACCGGTGCATCCTGTAAAGAGGAAAGTCAAGGAACTAGCTGAGAAGAAGAGGCAATTTTTTGATGACTCTTATGTTGATGAACCTGTTCAGAGATCTTCAAGAAGGGTTGTTACGAAGAGGTCATTAGAGCAACCTATTTCTAAACTTGTGAAGAAAAAAGCAAAGTACCTCAAAGAGATGGTACATCCTGAAGAATCTGTGTTAGAGTGTCATGCTGTTGCAAACCAGCCAAAAGAACCCGCGAACGATGAGTTGGAAACACCCCAGAGCTCATTTCCTGTTGTTGATACTGAAACCGAGAAGAGGTAATCGGATCCATTGTTTCTGTAATTCTTTTTTGTTAAAATCACAATGAGGCATCGGAATATGGTCTGTTTTAAAGAGAATTTGTGGGGTCAACTTGTTGGGATGGCTACCTTGTAAAACTCTTTTAGCTTTACGTAAAAACAGCCTGTATTTGTTCAGACCACAAATTTGATCCAACGGAAAATGGGGTGCTAAGTTTAAGGCACCTATCCTGAAACCATCTTTGATTTATGAAGCCAGTTAAGCTCATATCTATGTCAAATCATGTAAATTAAGTGACAGCTAATCTATCATTGATTTTTGTTTTCGAATTGGGCTTCGCCCTTTCCATTACCTGAATTACGGAACAAAGTTTCCAGAGTGTTACATCGAGTACAGAAAAAGGTAAGGACTAAAAGACGAGAACCTAGATGAGAGACCCAGAGTTTGAGATTTAAGATACTAGACAAGAAACAGACTCCCTATTACAGTTTCTGTAAGCAGCAAACTTCAGAGAATACAGAGCAAAAAGAGTAGCAGCGCGACGTTTTCTAGGCTTGTTGATGATTCTATATTTTTTTGTTACCAAATTTAGTGGTGATCAGAGTCTATTTATGCTAATATTTTCACAATATACCAGATTTGTTGCGTGGATTAACTCATCAACTCCTGTAATGTAGGAATCACTTTTAAGCATGAGATAATGGAAGAAAGTGTTGTTCTTAAGTCTTAACGCGGAACCTGCAAACTGTCCTTTTTTTTCCGAAACATGAGAGTTCCTTTTTCGCTTCATGATATCTGAATCTGTTGTTGTAATAAATTGCAAACATTAAGTTGCAATGAAAATACTTAGCTCTTCACATTTTCTTCTTTTGAGGGGAATACAGCAAGGGAAGCCCCTGCTGTGGTAGTTAATATATTAATACAGTCTGAAAGAACACTGTACAAGCCAGAGCTAAAGCTCTCCCCCAAGTGGGTAACAGAAAAGAAAAGATTGAACTATCTGTATAAGTCAATTTTTTGTATAAAGGCCTGCTTTTTTTCTGTCGACATTCTGTGTGGACATTCTGTGTGCTTGTATATTAGCTTCCTCGAAAAAATGGTGTAGCCAGGAGTCCATTGATGGTTGCTCTCTCTGCTTAGGTCTTCACATTGATGTTTAAACTAATAAAACGTTCCAGACTATGGGTGCCGGTGATGACATTTTTGTTATTCGATGACAGGGTGATAGCTTTGGTAGAAAAGGAGGTCTCTTCACTAACATTGGACGATATCTCTCGACGTTGCACCATTCCATCAACTTATGCATCCTCTGGCAGACAGATTGACAAAATCATTGCACAGGGCAAGCTCGAGCGTTCTGTTCAGGTGTTCGCGAAAACTCAGTCAGTGGAAAACAGTTAAGGAGGAAAATCATTCATAATCATTCTATATATCGATCAATGACTTTTGTAGGCTGTACAAGCTGCTCTACAGAAACTGGAAAATGGAGGAACCGTTGATGATGCCAAAGCAGTATGTGAAGCTGAAGTTTTGAGGCAGATAACAAGGTGGAATGTATTTAGATACTAAGCCCTTTATATATATTTTAATAGATTCATCATAAGAAATTATCATCTTTTTTAGGGAATACAGCAAGGGAAACCCCTGTTGTGGTAGTAATATATTAATATAGTAAACAAAAAGTAAGTATACAAGAGACAGAGCATAGCTCTCAAGGGCCTTTACGGGGGCCAAAAGAAAATGTGAAAACACATCTGTACAAGATAATTGTGTTGAGGAAGGAGTTCTTTTCTTCTGTCATTCTGATTGCTTGTAGAGTGGCTTCTGCTACTAGACTGTCTAGCCATGATGGAAAGGAGGGCTGCTCCTTCTGAAAATTTTTGTTATTCCTCTGCTTCCAAATTTGCCATGCCGCTATTATGAAGATCTCCATGAAGAAAGTTCCTTGAACCTGCTGCTTCGCATTTGTCATCATTATGAAGAACTCTGATTGTAGTCCCAACTCCCAATTAATGTTCCAAGTGCCGCCAGCACCTTTTGCTGAAGGGACAACTAAAAAATAAGTGGAAGGCTGTTTACTCCATATTCAGGCTGCACAAGACACAACTATAGTTGTTTCCTTCCAGCTTATGTTTCTTTCTTTTGAGAATATTCCTAGTGTTCAGTCGGTCCATAAGTAGCAGCCATGAGATGACTATTAACTTATTGACTTATTGGAGATGAATGGTGCTGGGGTGCTTCTGCAGAAATTTTGATTTGTTGTATGATGGTTTGCAAAGACTGATATTCCTGATAAGAAATTATCGTAGTACATGATTACATCGTGATAAGAACTAAGAGGCAAACTTTCCTGGATACTATCAAATGTTATCGGTCGGGATCGATTCTTAATTTATCTGTAGCTGACTAATGTAAGTTTCATGAGGTAGAACCTACTTTGTTACTAGTACTGATCAATCGGCTGTAAACATTCTCTTACCAGAATAAGCTAAGAGTGTACCTTGCACCTTTCATTCATGGCACACGCTACACTTCTTTTGGTCGGCATTTTACAAAGAAGGACAAGCTCATTGAGGTATATTTATGTTCAAGAGATTATTTTGAGATTGCACAGCAAGTGGGGACCTCTTTTACTTTTGTTTCTCAAATACTTAATAATTTGTGTTGTTGTGGTCCAAAATGAAAGTATCTTTTTTACTTTTTGTAAGGCAATAAAACATTTTCGATTAAGTCAGATAAAACTTACTTGGGAATCTTTTACTTTTTTATTTTTGATTAACTTAAATAAAAACATTTCTCCTGAAAGCGAACTTATTAAAACTTGTGATTCATTCAATCAAACATAATAATTGTTCTCGAGTATTTTCGTTTTAGGCTTTAAAAATGTCCTTTTGTTGTTCAAACCTGCTTCGTACATGCATTGTTTACCATGATAGCCCTTCTTGATGCAGATTGTTGATAAACTTCATTGGTATGTCCAACCTGGTGACTCGGTATGTTTATTATCCAGCCCAAGTGACACACATGCTTGCACTTACATGTTGTAAATCAATGCATAAGTGGTGTTTTCAAGATCAGAAACGCCAAGCATTGTAATGTGTAGCCAGTTGTTCAGACATTGATGAAAACATGCGCACTGTTAGCAGTAGGGCTGTTCATAGACGGTTTGAGAAAACCGGAGGTCAAACCGGCCGCGCGAAACAGACCTACGGATGAACAGTAGCTGAACTAGATGAACAGTGCTCTCAGTTCGTTAAACAGTGACCGGTTTTGTCGCCGGTTTACCCAAACCGTGGATGAACACCCCTAGGTAGCAGTAGACCAACTCTGCCATGGTCTTGTTAAACCTGCAGGATCCACTTCATTTTTATATACAATTGTTGCAATAATATATGCATGTTTGGTTTTTGGTTATCTTTTTCGTTTGTTAACACAATAGTTCAACTTCTGTTGTACCAGATTGTGGATTTCTCTTGCGGTCTAAATGACTTCAGTAAATTTATGAAAGAAAAGCTTGAAAAAGTTGGGAAAAAATGCAACTTCAAGAATTTTGATGTTATTCGGCCAAAGGTAAAATTGTTAACTATGGAGTCGGTTATGATTGCCATGCTCTATTAAATAATTGTTTGAAAACTCATGTTACATTTTCGGCAATTGCATGAGTAGAGCATGCCATGTTTGGCTACATGGTCCACTACAAATGTTTTTTGTTGTGTTGAACTTTTGATATGTTGGTAAAATATTAATAGTCTGCATGCCGCAGTACCGAGCCTAACTACTAAATTTAAGTAAATTTCACATTGTTACTACATATACTAGATTAATATGGTTGTCCTCTTAATTTTTTCTTTTGTTTTGATACATAATAATCATGTCAGTAGGAAGTACTTTGAAATGTAGCTGGTTTATTTCAACTGAACTGCATCGCTTGTGCCTGCACTGATTGATACCATGCGTTGCAACTCGTGATATTCGGGTATGCATCAAGTCACTTGTGAGGACTTCCCTTAGTGAATTTTCATGTTATTATTATCTCTTCTCTTTTCATGGCTCATTGGGCTATGTTTATGCAGTAGCACTGTGCCTTTCATTTATTGTTATGTTTTCTACATTTGATTTGACATAGTATGGCCTTTTGCAGAACTCTTTCTGTTTTGAAAAGAGGGACTGGATGACTGTGCGTCCCAAGGAACTGCCACATGGATCTAAACTGGTATGGATCTTTCCGCCCTACTTAGAATTAGGGATAGTCAAAATGTCATAGTTTGGAGTGTCGCTCAAAAGTGACCGTTTTAAAATATTTCAAAAAGAGAGCATACTTCGTATGGTGTGGGGCCTTTGGCGGAAGCCTACTCTAATATATTTCGGGACACACAGACTATGCGAGTTCTTTCAAAAATACATATTTACATGTAAATGCCATATAATTTAACAAGTTGTCATCAAATTATATTGTGCAGATCGTGGGCCTTAATCCTCCTTTTGGAATGAAAGCAATGCTTGCGAACAAATTCATTGACAAGGCACTGTCCTTCAAGCCGAAGCTCATTATACTAATTGTTCCAAAGGAAACTGAAAGGTAATGGAGATTCTTCTGGAGAAACGTAGTGTATGGGAATATTTATTTTATCTGCGCTACATTTATTATTTTCACTTCTTTTTGCTCATCCTTTTAATTTCATCTCTCTACATTATCAGATTGGACCAAAAGCGACAACCATACGATTTGGTCTGGGAACATACCGGAAGTCTTTCTGGGAGGGTATGGAACTTATCCATCAAACAACTACTCTCCTCTTGCTTGCCAAAGTAATTGACATTTTTCTGTATTGCAGTCATTCTATTTGCCTGGTTCGGTGGATGTGACTGACAAACAAATGGATCAATGGAATGTATCACCGCCACCACTCTATTTGTGGAGCCATCCTAATTGGACACAAAAGCACAGAAAAATAGCTGAGGAGCATGGACACACCACATTGAAGGTTGTCTCGCACTCTGAAGAAATGGATTGTCGTTTAGATGATTTCCGTAGACAGAATTATGATGAAGTCCCTTATGAGCAGAGAGACAGATATGAAGAAAAGGACACCTACATGACTGAAAACATAAACATTGTGGGGAAGCCCGAACGAGCAAATGGTCTGCATGCAGAGAAGCTTGTGGCAGTAGGGTATGAGGAAACTGACGCTGCTTCAGTCAGAGGTGGTAGTTTTCGAGCAAATCAAAGTGGTATTCATTTTGAAGAGAGGGTAGCTCATTCTGACTTCAGAATTGATTGTTACAATGACGGAATAGAAGCAATAGAAGTCTCAAATAGTTCCAGATGGAGAAGGGAGTCAGAGAAAACAGGTGATGCTATGAAAGCAGATTCAGATATGAGCATCTCCCCCTCGGATTCCAGGAATTCTCAGTACCAATCAAGGAGCAATTCCCCTCATATGACTAGTGAACTTTCCTCTGAGAGAGTGGCACATCAGGATATTTACTTTAATGACCCCGTACGAGAGCCCTGCACACCCTTTGAGAGGGCACCCTATGAGGATTATATTAGGAATGTTGCCGAATATGGAGTTGCATCTGTTGAAAAGCACCTTGCAATTTCCACTAGTAATGTTGGTGCTGGCTTGATGATGCACAGTCCTGATATCGATGAACTGACTGGGGTTTATGCTGGTGGTCCAAATAGTAATTTCTATACTGCGGCATCTGGTGGAACTAGTGGCAGCTTTTACAGGATCCAGGACTTACAAGATAGCTCAGCGGATCACACCTTGGAAAGGACTAGCCCTGCTCCAAGGAATATGGTTGCTGGCAGAAATGTGGATGATCCGAGAATATATGGGCTTATCAGGGGTGATCATACCCAAGCAGCGACAACTGCTGCAGATATTCGAGCACAGATAAGAATGTATGGTGGACACACAGGGGATGGTCATCCCCAAACAGCCATGAGCCCTCCTGCCTCTGATATTCGAGCACAAATAAGAATGTACGGACGGCAGAGTACACATACTAGTGGGTACTCTAGATCTTCAGACCCACAATCTGCTTTGACTGGATTCGACTCATATGGAATTTCGTCCCTCGATTCGACTGGGAGGTCCCCGATGGGTAGGTATACTCCCCATCTTCATGAAACAAACTATACAACTGGCTCATGCAATGTTCCTGATGATAGAAGGAACATGACACCTGATCCTCTGGCTTTTGGTTCTCGACAGCAGTATCCTTACCCACATCCAGGCCCTTCTGGTGGCTGGCCTGGCTAGTAACTGAAAGGTTGAAATTTCGAATAGGATGACGGCTTATGGTGCTTGCGTAGTTCGCATAGGGAGAAATAGCACGATAGAGATAACCTCAGGGATGGTGACATTTAAAGGTTACTGAGGGGTTGAATTTTTGAATAGGATGACGGCTTATGGTGTTTGCGTAGTGGTGTAGGGAGAAATACATGATAGAGATAACCTCAGGGATGGTGACATTTAAAGGTTACAATGTATATGAACGAGATGGCATCGTTTAGTTATTCCATTTGCCGTTCATCATTTTGATCTTTAGCTTAATGTGTAATAGCTTACTTAGAGTCGATTGTACATACTGATTTCTCTTAGAAATATAAACAAGTGCATGGCCATTTTGGACGTGTTCATTGCAGGCCTGCCACAACTAGTTGATAAGTATAATATCGTTGGTACTGGTAAGCAGTCTTGACCACAATAGTACTCTGATGCTTTTCCATCTGCATCCATGTTTAAACCAAGAGGTGCTTTCTGTATCATATGTACACTAGGAATTTTACGTAGGCTCCTGCTGTAGTTTTGACTTGTACCGGGTCCAAGTAAATATGTTAGTGTCAAGAAAGTAATACGAAATGATTTCTTTTTCGCGCCTGGAAGAGAGCCTGGTTGGAACCTCGGCACTGAGGTTTTACTTCGGCCGCGTCACATAGCAAACGCCCGGAAACGATGGCGAGCAAATCCGCCGAATCTCTATGCCATCTGGCCCCAATCCACGTTGCCGTCCTTGCCGCAACCTATGCCGTCTCAGTCATGAGACCGCAACTCCGTCTTGTCACCATCGTCATCCTCCTCCGATCCAAATCATCCAGCACCACTTTAGTCGTTGTCTTGTTGCTGCTCTAAAGCACACAAGCTGTGCGCGATGCCCACGCCAAACGTGGAGCTCAGCGACGATGCCGGCGGTGACACGACACGGTCGTGAAAGCATATACGGAGTATACGTCTAGATCAACAAATACTTTTATTTTCGACATAATTTCAGTGGTGACGGAGGGCACCACATACTAGTGCAGACCCACTACTGACTCAATTTAATTTAGGGAAGTCATAAAATCGGATATGATTCAATATCAACATGCAATCTGATTCGTTCGCCTTAATTTAGAAATCAACATTGACATTAAAGTAACACATGAATTTGGCAGCAACAGAGAATACAGCACGGAGCTGCCTGGCATACTAGACAATTTGGAAGAAAAGATTGTTTCTATTTTCGCAGCTAACTCTTAGGCATGTCCCAAATGGAGCTACTTACATAGATCGGCATCGTAGAGCAACATTGATGAAGGTGTGTGTGGCACTAAGAATCTAAGATGGTCCTAGTCCACCGAAAGGATCCTCAGTGATTGGAATGCTGAAATGTGGTCCTAAAGGGAACAACTACAGTAGTTTCTGATTGTTATTGGCCCAGCAGAAATGTCGTTATGCGTTATTTTCTGTAATCTTCCTAATGCCTCATATTGCTTAGTTACTTTAATTAATAGCATTTTTACTTAATTTTGTTGTACCACTAAAATGTTTATCAGTTGGAACTCAGTGCAGTAATGACACATCTCGGGAAACAATTAAACCTTAGGTTTCATATCAACAGGGACCCTTAAAAAACACCCATGTTGGGTTCATCATTGGCAGAAAAAGGATACAACACCAAATCTATACAGGTTTGAGCTGT
The DNA here is from genome assembly GCA_000970635.1 of Eragrostis tef. Taxonomy (NCBI): domain Eukaryota; kingdom Viridiplantae; phylum Streptophyta; class Magnoliopsida; order Poales; family Poaceae; genus Eragrostis; species Eragrostis tef. The sequence goes on from LAPY01002810.1 coordinate 15,054, forward strand.
AAGAGAACAGCCTCAAAGGCACCATGGCCTATTTTGCAAATGAATTGAAGATGACGCACAAAAACACAACATGAATTCATAAACAAACCCATATTGCAGTTCTGTATCTTCACATTTTTGTAGTCCATGATTTTCAATCACTGAAGCACTGTATAACCAGGGGTCGAATACCGACTCACTGTGTCATTCACATTACCAAACCTACAAGACTACAACTTTCCAACGCGCTGTTTATACACTACCCATCCATCTTGAGTGAACTCAGCCGTCTGATTCTTTGGTCAAGCTCAGCCATGACAACAGTCTCCTGCTTTTTCCTTTCCTTCGTGATTGTGTTTGCCGTCATCGAACCAATCTTATCAAATGCAAACTGGCAAATGAAGAGTAGAAATGGTCAATGAATGCTGGGCAGAGTGGCATACAACATCTACATGATCCATATATAGGACATTTTTTGAGTAATAGATTTTTAATTCTATATTATTACTTTCAAGCAACTGATTTTTTTTAAAAAAAGATATTCGGACTGTTATGCACATTCGCATAGATCAGTAAGCAATATGCAAATATTATCCCTGACAATAACTAATATGTTGGTATAATATGAAATATGAAAGGGATGAAACTACCCACAAAAGGGGAAAAAATATGAATACAGGAAAGATGGATGATTTACCGTGAGGAGTTCATCAGGGTCATACAGATGATGAGTAGTTGTTTGCAAAATATCAATCACATCACCAATATGTTGAATGCGCAATATATCATCTTCTCGCATCTGTGAATTTGGAGAACATAATAAGATAAGAAAAGAAAAATATGTGAACTGAGCAAAATAATTGTCTATGGGAGATGTCCTCTACCTTGAATATTGCCAGAGCAACATGGAACAAAACTTTTGCTCCTTCATTGAATAAAACATCCCATACCCGAAGAGTTGTCTGCTCAGATCAATGACAAGAAGCACAAGAAAAACTTAATAAGTTCGACAAGACATATATGGACATGGTATACTTTGATTCTGACAGAATGCCAAACCTCTGAAGGCAAGCTCTTCGAGAAGAGGCATAGGAACCATTCTGTAGCAACAAGTGAAACATCAAACCCCATTGCTTCAAGATGAGCAGCAATCCTATATAATTGATCAATACAATATAGAAAACAATTACAGCACAATGTAATCATTGTTGGTGACTGATGATGTATTATAAACATAACGGGAAATAATACCTTGGGCATTTCTTAGCTAGGAGATCCTTGAACACTCTCTGCTCAACATGGCATCCAGAAAGATTGTCAGTATAGGAATCGCTGACAAGCACGTCTTCCAGGAGTACAGCAAGCATCCAGAATGCATCTTCCTCTGTCTTCATCACGAGCAACAAGAGTGCAGCTACATAATTTAGACCCTGCAGTAGATGCAGTTAGAAATGAAGGTTTCACTAATATAATGAAATTTTGAGGACTTCACGATATGCCAACCTGGCAATATCCAACTTCTGAATCACGGAATGAGTACCCGACAAGTACTCGCCGAAGAGATGCCTGGCCTTCATCACTATTCAACCAAGGATGGCAAGGGAAAGTGCGAGGAAGATCCTGAAAAGAACCCACACCATTAGTATTATTGTCTATTGCATTTCACTGAAAAAGGGAAAGAAGGTAATGAAGCGACCCACGGCTGAAAGAAACACCATAGTTATTCCTATTCTAGGTTAAAAAAAAACTTTCACATTTACTGTAGACAAACATGCATCCTATAAGATGTATGAAAGTATCAATGTGTAGATAACAAATTTGTAATAGCTTCACAAACTCACATGATCAATTTGCCTTGTAGCAGGAGTGGTTTTCCCCTCGGTTGCCCGGATCAGCTCATCGTAATATGTCTCTGGTACTGTTGAACGCTTCTTTGCTGCCCCGGACACAGATAACCACACCTTTGGCCTGAGCACCGGCGGCACACCCTTCCTGACCAATCTCCTAAGTGTAATCGTGTTCGTGAGCACTGACAGCTTGAGCGACGTAACCCTCATCATACCCTCGCCTCCATTGGAGGATATCCTTGGCTGAAGGTACCAGTTTGCGCCCTTGCTCGCCTCCAGCGCCCACCACACCCTGCCTTGCTCCCTGATCCTCTCCCTTACTTCATTCAGCACATTGACATCGTCCACATTGCCCTCCACCATGAATCCATACAGGTCCTCGAACTTGACCATGAGGTGAGCATTGAACAGGCCCTTCTTCGGCGTGTGGTACCTGATGGTGTGGGTGTTGGTAGGCATCGAAACATTGGGGGTGTTCCACAATGTTCTTCTCCTCCTCGGGTTGAAATCATCTGACACTGCCACATCCCTTGTCTGGGTCCCAAACATGTTCTTCTTCCAATCTATCAGCTAATAATTTTTTCTCAGAAAAAGAAAAGATCCTATTCCTAATCTATCAAACTACTCTCAAATCTCTCTTCCCCTCTTCTGTTCTTGGTTTCCTTCTGAATATTTGGCACCTACAGTCATTTCAAAAAGAAAAAGAAAAAAACAGATTAATCGCATTTCGCACCAAACGGCGAGTAATCAGGACCAAGAACTCATGATTCAAGAACGCAAAAGGAGAAGAAAAACCAAATCACCTGCCGACAGCAAGAACCGTCACGGATCTTTCTCACTAAGCTGATACCTCGACCAAGAACAAAGAAGAGGAGCGGATCGGCCGGTGCTGCCCCGGCGGACAAGCGGTCGGAGAACCTGCAGCTGCAAGAACCCGAGAGGCGAAGGCAACGCCGCCGACCTCTGGATTGGGGAGCAGCAACGGCGGCGACCGGGGGTGCAGCAACGGCTAAAAATGGCAGGGCTCCTCGGCTCCTTGCTCCCCGCTTTTGAGCCCTATTTTGGGAGGTCTGATGGAGCTGATTTTAAAGTGGGATTGGGAGCTCCATTTCGATCGCCCGGGTGAAGAAATGGCGAAATATTGATTGTATTTTGAGGTTCTAGAAATGGTGGTGGATTGTTTCTTGCAATCTGGGAGAAGGGGGCGCTTGAGATTTGGCTTTTATGGTGGATAGCTTCTCCTTGTGAGTTGTGACCGTGTCAGCTGGCCTTAGCCTCCAACCTTTTTTCAAAACAAAAATATCAGTTTATTTTATTAGAAGAAAAGGGATTGCTCTAAAGACGTGATCTTGTTGAGTTGGAGACAAATGGGCCCTTTTACTAGTTCTCCCTGCAAGGACCTGATGATCTTTTAAGGATGTAACAGTAACGACTAGGCATTCCTAATCAGCGCAGGATATTGAAGTTTTGTTTTTAGCAAAACTTCGAAAGACAGTAATTTTCAAAATGTTACTACTTCTACTACTGAAATATATATTTTTTCCACTGTACACAAGAGTTAAGAGAAATACAAACAGGTGGTAATAAAAATATAGTTGTGGAACCAGACAAAGCAATATTATCAATCCAATTGTGATGTTTGTACCTTAAAGTCATATGCAGTGTCTAGAATAATTATGTGACAATGCCCTAGCAAAAGAAAAGAAAAGAAAAAACACTGGAGCCATCTGCAAATTATGTTGTCGAATGGACATTATTGCAAATACGTAGAAAAGATTTTGACCAGGTATAACAAAAGGAGTTAAAGAGTGGAAAAAAGCGGGATTGGGAGCTCCATTTCGATCGCCCGGGTGAAGAAATGGCGAAATATTGATTGTATTTTGAGGTTCTAGAAATGGTGGTGGATTGTTTCTTGCAATCTGGGAGAAGGGGGCGCTTGAGATTTGGCTTTTATGGTGGATAGCTTCTCCTTGTGAGTTGTGACCGTGTCAGCTGGCCTTAGCCTCCAACCTTTTTTCAAAACAAAAATATCAGTTTATTTTATTAGAAGAAAAGGGATTGCTCTAAAGACGTGATCTTGTTGAGTTGGAGACAAATGGGCCCTTTTACTAGTTCTCCCTGCAAGGACCTGATGATCTTTTAAGGATGTAACAGTAACGACTAGGCATTCCTAATCAGCGCAGGATATTGAAGTTTTGTTTTTAGCAAAACTTCGAAAGACAGTAATTTTCAAAATGTTACTACTTCTACTACTGAAATATATATTTTTTCCACTGTACACAAGAGTTAAGAGAAATACAAACAGGTGGTAATAAAAATATAGTTGTGGAACCAGACAAAGCAATATTATCAATCCAATTGTGATGTTTGTACCTTAAAGTCATATGCAGTGTCTAGAATAATTATGTGACAATGCCCTAGCAAAAGAAAAGAAAAGAAAAAACACTGGAGCCATCTGCAAATTATGTTGTCGAATGGACATTATTGCAAATACGTAGAAAAGATTTTGACCAGGTATAACAAAAGGAGTTAAAGAGTGGAAAGCTGGATGGTGATGGAGGCTTCTGATGCAAGCGTACACTACTAACACTAGGATCGGCGATAGACATCATGGAGGAAAAAATGTTAACATTTCATATCACTTTCTCATTCTTAGAGGCACGTTCACAACTGATTTTGTGTTTGGTTGGTAGGAATAATGTTGAATATTCTATAAAGGACTTGGTTTCCACGAAGGTTTCCCTGAACAAGTGTAAAACTTTTATATAAAGCAATTGGTGCAATAAATTTGTATACCAGTAGGAAATGCGTCTTGCTGAGGCCTGAGAGTTATGAAAAACTTGGATTAACACCGTTACATTATAAATATAAATTGTTTAATAGCATTGATTTTTTTATGGTCTTTGATATTGGATTTTTTTGTTAATCTGGTAGATAGGTTTCACCACAAGAAACTTAAATAGCTAAGTTACTTCCACCTTAATGTTGGATCTATTCCCAAACACCTGCTATTTCTTTTTTAAAACGGTAAATGGAATTGTCTTATCTCTCTTTTTTTAGATAAAGGGAATTGCCCTATCTCTGTACTTCTGGGTTGGTTCAATCCAATTAAAGTGGCACATCAAAGTTACAATGGTACCACGACTGGACTTGATCTGTGTGTCGTATCATCGGCTTCATTTTTCTATTGGAGAGCAAGTCCTTGCACATCGTTACACTGTGCAGGACGCGATTTGGTCAAAAGCTAGGCGAGGAGCGACTCCTCGCTTACCTGTAATCAGCACCGATGTGTATACAGGTTTCAATTATCACACACATGGTGCACACGTCTTTACGAGGACTTGGTAGTGGAGGTGCTGGCAACTCGATCAATACATTTTTTCCTATATTATATGGATTAGTCATAAGACGTTTTAACAGACTACTGAGCATTTGCAGATACTCCGTATAGAGTGAATGGCACGCACTAGGATTTTGGTCAACGCTCGAAGAAAATCTACTGGAACCCAGGTGGTGAAAAATTTTCTGATTTGCCTGTTGAAACTTTGAAGGAAAATCACCCCAGATGTTTTCATTTTCACTTTTTCCCTTCTTGCAGATGCTATCGATATATAAAAGTTATGGCTACACCTGAGGGCTGGAGTTAAGAAAGTTTGAGTGCCAAGTCATTATTCTATTTTGTTACAGAATACACAGTCTATAATTTTCTATGGTTCAATGATCATGCCAACTTTGTTGAAAAGATATAAAGCTCTCACCCAGTATATTCTAACAAAAAGAAAAAAAAATTAAGTTAAACAGGGGCGAGCCCTCTGTTTTTGTCCTGTCCTGTCATGGATTAGCGAGTTTTCAAAACTCTTGTGTATTGCCAAAATTACTATGCCAAGGCAAATTATTTATGAAGCTTCTTTGAAGTCTTCTAAAGTAACGATAGTCAATATCATACGTTTGATGAGGCTTAGGTAATTAACCAATAAATTGTTGCTGATTACACGACGACAATAAATGCCTACAGTGATCAATAATAAAAAGGTTTAGTGGCGGGCGACGTAAGCACCTGTCAGTACAAATTGGTTTCCAAGGATCCGCCACTGAAAATCAATTTTCAGTGATGGACGTAGTCTCGAGCAATATAGTGGCAGTTTTTTTTTTGTTTTTTTTGGGGGAGGGG
>LAPY01002810.1:24381-36663 GCA_000970635.1 Eragrostis tef
ATGATTAGAAGATGGTTACTGTAGCATCACTGTACCAAAACATGGATTAATTAGGCTCATTAGATTCATCTCGTAAATTTACGTTTATCTGTAAAAAGGTTTTGTAATTAAACTTTATTTAGTACTCCTAAATAACAAGATTCTTTTTAACTTTAGAGGGTCTAAAGTTTAGAGGGGGGAAACGAACACCTCCTAAAGTACTGATTAATTAATTAGTTGGAGGTAGCTGACAAGCTGAAGCTTCCTGATCGAGATGCCAATTGCCGCGTTGTTGTTCCCAGTGCTAGTAGCAGGATGGATGCTGCCGAGTGACGGTACGGAATCTATCCTGTAACGGTAGCCAACGCATAGTATACAAAATAGAACTTTCTGCTCTGTTTTCTTCTGATGATCCGTTAGTACAGTGACATTAACCATTCGCAAAAAAAAAAAGTACAGTGACATTAACGGTTAGAAAATGCCAACGGATGTAGACGAGAGAGGACTTTTGTACCCAAAAATGAAATGATAGGTGAGGCTTAGTGAAAAGATAAGAAGGCTATTTGATTCGTAATTTTTTTTTCTCGTGCTTGATGGCACAAAACCGTGTTACCTGCTTATCAGCTGAATGGAATCTTCATATTCTTTTGTTGCTTGATTCTCCGATTCATGAGGGCATGAGTGTTCGCTTGGCGGCTCGGGTCATATGCTCACAAAAATGTACAAACTGTAGACGACTTAATTTTCTTCCTATTTGGTGTTATACGTCAGGAAACATCGTTGTTACTGCTATCCGTCCGTTTCATATCGACCACACCAAGAATTTGGGGTATGAATTATAGCCTGCCACGATGAACACGAAAACAATGGAGGTGGTTCATATTTTCCATGACTTATTAAGGCTGCATTCCACGTTTTACCATGCCAAGATGTGAATCCACACATTGACACAATTAGTCTTTGATGTCTCCACTACCACCGCCGATCAATATTGACAGCAGGATCTGATACGCAACTGACCACTTTACCCCTAGTTCAAAACCACATAACGAACCCAAAAGAAATATCATTTACTGAAAATTTGGGCATGACTTTTGCATATATTGACAACAAGAATTTTACAAAGTTAATATGATTTTCTTTATGGAAAGGGATAAGGAGTCCAGTTAAATAATTAAATCAGATTGAAAAGCAAAGACCAAACATAACAAGAGATGATAATGAGGCATCAAGACTATTCTGTAGCGAAGTTTGGATTCACATCTTAGCCATGGCAAAGCGTGGAATCCAGTCTTAAGCCATGGTAAAATCTGAGCAATCGATCTCAAAATAAGGTCATTCAATACATTCTATGCATGATAATGATAATAAACCGATGATCTCATAACTACATGGCTTTTTTTTTGATGGTGGTCTATGAAGGGAACCTTCTCCGAAAGTTTCTTCTCTTAATATGAAGATACACATCTCTCTTGCGTATTAAAAAAAAATATTGGTGAGAGCCAAGCCTTGGGCAGTCATCTCTCATCCAAGAGCTTTAACCAATTCTCATGTGAATCTTTAAATCAAGATTTAATGAAACAAACAAATTTTCTTTCACGAGCGTCACTCAATTTGTTTCGCCCAATGTTATTATCCAAACTTTCAATTCTATATTCTTCTTTCGTTTCGTTAACACATGCACCGTCTATCGCCAAAGCATTAACACAAGCCATAAGTCACGCGAAACTGCAAACAAGGACTACAAGCGAGTTCACAAAACTTTCCATAAAGGGACAGATGAAATCAGCTGGACCAATTAACCTATATACAACTATTTGGAGCCGTCTAGACCAAGGTTTGTTATTATTCTTTTGAGGAGCAAAAGAAGGCCAAAGCAATTCCCATGGCACCAGCGACCCACCGAACTAACCAAACCTTTCCGAGCCGTCCAATCTAAATTAAGGTTCTACAAAATAAACAAAAACGAATACTTACAAGAGCAGATGTTCACTCTGTTTTTGGGATCGTAAACTAGAACAGTAATCAGTATGTATATGCGTGTCTTGTTCAGCAACTGTTCCGAAGATGCCTAAGCCTTGGCCAGAGTGAGCAAGTATTCGAAAAGCAGTGTGAGCAGTTCTTGTCCCACCGGTTTTGGTTGGTCACGTGTTCTGCCGCACAGACCGGTGGAGGTGGTTAGATAGGGACACTATGTTGCCATTAGTTAATCCATCAATGTTTAGCTGGTTGACAGGCCGAAGCTTCCCCAGATGCCGATCTCTCTGATGTGAGATGTTTAGGGTGACGAACGGCGACACTGAGGAATCTGGCCGGTCGCCAAAACAGGCTAATGCATGAATCTGATGTACTAGCTTTCTTGCTAACTTAAGCGTAGCACGGGTGATGAAAAGAAGGGTCAATGTACCACAACAGTTCTTGTAAACCAGCTTATCGCAATCTCAGTCTCCAACTCAACACGTATGTTACTGTTATTGTTTGCTTGATGTTTCTGAATTTGTTCGAAGTCAAGATTATTCAGTCTTTTTTTTTTGGAATCAAGATTATTCAGCCTTGACCACGATATCTATGATATAAATTAATTTAACTTGAAATATTTGTATGTTATGATACTTGATTTCACAATGAGTACAGTGACATCACTTTTATGTTATCTATTATAATGAATTATTTGTTATTAGCAATTTAAAACTGAAAGATCTTTAAGAGCAGGAGCATATCTATACGGCCTGTTAGTTGTGGAAATCACGCTGTGAGAGTTACTTTGACATGTATGGTGTAGAGCAATCGCTGTGGATTAAGGTTGCGTCTATGCACTTCGAGGGTGCCGCTGCTCTTTGGCTGCAGTCAGCTGAGCGTCGTCTTAAGCATGCTAGTTGGTCAGAGTTTTGTACTCTTATTCATGCTAGATTTGGTCGTGACCAGCATGAGTCGCTAATTAGGCAGATGCTTCATATCAAGCAAACTAGTACTGTTAGTGAGTATGTAGAGCAGTTTTCTTCTCTGGTCGATCAGTTGCTGCGTATGAAGCTGATGCTGATCCTCTGTATCACACTACTCGATTCATTGATGGCCTTAGAGACGATATAAAATCTGTTATTATGGTTCAGCGTCCTTCCGATTTGGATTCTGCCTGCTCCTTGGCTCTTGTGCAGGAAGAGGCGGCCGCATTGGCGAAGCCCAAGGAAAATCGGAGATATGAGCCATCATACAACCGGACGACTCATAAACCTGCATTTCCTTTGCCGCAGCCACCCAGACCGGACAAATCACTGGGTGTGGTGAGTGCTGAAGATAAGAGAGGCACACAGGCGGCTCATACTACTTCTACTGATGAGAAATTGCGTGCTCTCAGAAGATATCGTCGAGCCCGTGGCCTTTGTGAAAAGTGTGCTGAAAAATGGGTCTATGGACACCAGTGCTCTGCTGTTGTTCAGCTGCACGCAATGCAGGAATTATGGGAGTTATTTCCTGATGATCCATCCATCCAATTGGATGTTCCTTTGGCTTCTGATGATACTGAACAACTGTTAATGTTATCAGTTGCTGCTGTTACTGGGATCGACAGCCCAAGATCTATGAGAATTATGGGGTCAATCCAAGGTCATGATGTGCTTATCCTAGTTGACTCCGGAAGCTCTCACACTTTTGTCAGCCATGATGTTGCTCAGTTGCTATCTGGAGCTTCTGTCATGCAAAAGCCTGTTAAGGTTCAGGTTGCAAATGGTGAACTGTTGCAGTGCTCATCACACCTTCCTCATGCTGAGTGGTCGATTCAAGGGGTTGTTTTCCATTCTGATTTCAAGATTTTGCATCTTTCTGCATTTGGCATGATATTAGGATATGACTGGTTGGAAAGGTTTAGTCCTATGAAAATCCACTGGGGTTTGAAATGGATGGCTATTCCTTATTATGGAAGGACTGTGCTTCTGCATGGTATCTTGTCTGAAATCCCTGAAGGAGCTGTGGTGCAAGTCAATGCTATTACTACTGTGCAAGAACAATCCAGTGCTCAAGAGGTAGTATTGGTGAGCAAAGAATTGCTTCCTGAGGTGCAGCAGTTGTTACACAAGTATGCTGAGGTGTTTGCTCCTCCTGCTGGCTTGCCCCCCTCCAGATCTTGCAATCATTCTATTCCTCTGATTGCTGGTGCTCAACCAGTAAATATCAGGCCGTATAGATATGCTCCTGCTTTAAAGATGAGGTCGAGAACAAGTGCAGGAAATGTTGGCTAGTGGTGTCATACAACATAGTTCTAGCCCCTTCTCTTCTCCAGTCCTTCTGGTGCCCAAGAAGGACAAAACTTGGCGATTCTGTGTTAATTATCGTCATCTAAATGCATTGACAGTAAAAGGAAAATACCCAGTGCCAATCATCGATGAATTCTTAGATGAGCTTTATGGAGCTAGTTGGTTTACTAGTTTAGATTTGTGCTCTGGGTTTCATCAGATTTTGATGCAGCCGGGTGAGGAGTATAAGACAACTTTTCAGACTCATGGGGGCCATTTTGAGTTCTGTGTTATGTCTTTTGGCTTAACTGGAGCACCTCATACTTTCCAGAAAGCTATGAACAAGACTTTGGAACCATTGCTCATGAATGGTGTTCTGGTGTTTTTTTGACGATATTCTCGTATATAGTAAAACATATGAGGAGCATCTGGTTCTTTTGGAATGTGTTCTCCAGCTTCTGCAGAAAGATCAATGGAAAGTCAAATTATCGAAGTGTTTATTTGCTACTAGGGAAATATCTTATCTGGGCTATACTATCAGTGAAAGAGGAGTGGCTACTAATCCTAGTAAAGTGGACACTATTGCTAATTGGCCGGTTCCTGTGAATGTCAAGGAACTGCGTAGTTTTTTGGGCATGGCTGGCTACTACCGCAAGTTTGTGAAGCAGTTTGGAGTAATCAGTAAACCCCTCAACGATTTACTTAAAAAGCACACTATGTTTGTTTGGACTACTGAACATGATACAACTTTTCAAACATTGAAACAAGCTTTAATACAAGCTCCTGTTCTAGCTTTGCCAAATTTTGCTAAACCATTTTGCATTGAGTTAGACGCTAGTGATACTGGTATTGGTGCTGTGTTGATGCAAGACCAGCATCCTGTGGCTTACATTAGCAAAGCATTGTGTCCTAAGTTGAGAGGGTTGTCTACTTATGAAAAAGAGTACATGGCAATTCTTATGGCAGTTGAGCAGTGGAGGTCATACTTGCAGTTGGGTCAGTTCATAATTTCTACTGATCAGAAGAGTTTGTCTCACCTCTCTGAGCAAAGACTTCACACTCATTGGCAGCAAAAGGTTTTTACCAAGTTGCTTGGCCTGGATTATAAAATTGTATACAAAAGAGGAGCTGAGAATAGAGTAGCGGATGCCTTGTCCAGAAGACCCAACCCTGATGCTCATTGTCAGGCTATATCTTCTTGCAAGCCTGTTTGGTTGGAGGACATTGCTGCTTCTTATGAGAAGGATGAACAGGCTAAGGAAATGATATCTAAGCTTGTTGTCTCTGCTACTTCAGTCCCTAACTTTACTTTGAACCAGGGCATTTTGAGATATAAGAATAGAGTTTGGATTGGCAATGATTCTATTCTCCATAACAAGATCTTGGCTGCTGTGCATTCCTCAGCAGTGGGAGGTCATTCAGGTGTACCTGTAACATATAGGAAATTGAAGCAAATGTTTGCATGGAAGGGTATGAAATCTGATGTCCACTCATATGTCCAATCCTGTCTTGTTTGCCAGCAGGCTAAACCTGATCGCACTAAATCACCTGGCCTGCTGCAACCACTGGCAGTTGCTGATGGAGCATGGCAGATTATTACTATGGATTTTGTGGAGGGCCTTCCCCAATCACATTCTGTTAACTGCATTCTTGTTGTGGTTGATAAGTTCACAAAATATGCACACTTCTTGGGTCTGAAGCATCCTTATACTGCAGCATCAGTAGCAAGGTTGTTTCTAGATAATATTTACAAACTTCATGGTCTCCCTCAAGCTATTGTGTCTGACCGTGATAAAATATTTACAAGCAAATTCTGGCGTGAATTAGTCAAGCTGGCAAATATTAAGCTCAATATGAGCTCTGCTTATCATCCTCAGTCTGATGGGCAGACTGAGCGTGTGAATCAGTGTATGGAGACATTTTTGAGGTGCTTTGTTCACGCATGTCCCAAGCAGTGGAGTCTCTGGCTTTCACTTGCTGAGTCTTGGTACAATACAAGATTTTACACATCTATTGGGCGTTCTCCATTTGAAGCTTTATATGGTCATGCTCCAAGACATTTCGGTCTATCTGCAGCTGATACTTGTCCTGTGGATGATCTGAACAAGTGGATGGCGGAACGTGAAGTTATGTCCCAGCTCATTAAGCAGCATCTTAATCGTGCTCGCCTTCGCATGAAGTCTCAAGCTCATAAGTCTAGGACTAATCGTCAGTTTGCTGTGGGTGATCTCGTGTTCATCAAGATCCAACCTTACATACAGTCATCTCTTGCTTCTCGTGTAAATCAGAAGTTGTCTTTTAAGTATTTTGGTCCTTTCAAGGTGCTGCAAAGAATTGGCTCAGTGGCTTATAAGCTGGAACTACCTCCTGGTGCTTTAATTCATCCAGTTTTTCATGTTTCTATGATCAAGAAAGCTGTGGCATCTTATGCTCAGGTCACTGCAGAATTGCCACCTGTCTTATCCTCTTTTCAGATTCCTGAACAGATTTTGCAATCCAGAATGACTGTTAAAGGTACGAAAACAGTGCCTCAAGTGCTTGTCAAATGGACTTCTCTTCCAGTTTCGCTGGCCACATGGGAAGATAAAAAAGCTCTCCAACAGCAATTTCCTTTTGCTCCTGCTTGGGGACAAGCAGGTACTCAAGGAGAGGAGATGTTACGGCTGTTCCTGATACTGCAACTAGTAGCAGTGAAGTTGAAGGACATGTGGGCCGCGGAAGGGAGAAGCGTACCCGCAAGCCCAACTCAAAGTATGCAGGCCCAGAGTGGAAATAGCTTGTATGATTAGCTGGCTATATAGCCGAGTGAGAGGGAGGAGAGAATCATCATTACTGTAACCCGAATATTATTTCTCTGAATACAATTCCTCTGTTCGTCGTCGATCTCTCGCCAACTTCTCCTCCAAGCTTCTCTTTCTGATCCTTCCCAAATCTATGCACTGTATGTTGTGGAAATCCTCCAAGCTTCTCTTTCTGATCCTTCCAATATAGGCGGCTACTTGTGCTTTGTCTCTACGGCAAGTGAGAGAGCTCGGGATTGGGATTTGGAAACGGAGGAGGAAGAAGATAAACACGACGGCGCCTTAAGCCTGGGGATGGATTTCTAGGAGCTTTGCTATCTGATGGTTGCCATTCCAGCTGCTCGGCGCCGACGCCGCGCTCGCAGGAGGTCGGCATCCTCCGCCACCACGCCCGTGATGCTCCTGCGAGGCCGAGCACGAACAAACGACGACACGGCAAGGTGAGGAGAGAATCACTGCCGCCCAATCGCTCACCTGTTGCTTTAGGTATAGATAGTCTGATTTTAGGTAGGCTGGAAAAGCAGAGTGTACTCAAACTCAGAAAAACGTTTCACGTAGTCTGAGAAAACTGGTTTTGAGTATTGAGCTTTAGGTAAGCTGTTGGAGTTTTACAGTGTTACCAAAGATAACCCCCTATGGAATGCATGTAAAATTCGAACAAAAATTTTGATGAATAGAGCATACAAAGATCTATTATCATGCAAAATTTTGAGTTGTAACTAAAGCTTGTACAATGAGATTAAAAAAAAGAGAGAAATCAACATATGAATAGTAACGGGTAACGGGTTACTATTCGCAGGCTGATTTCTCTTTTTTTTTATCTCATTGTATGAGTTTTTTTTGCATCTCAAAATTTGCATAATAGTAAAAAAATTTTGAAGGGTGCATAATAGTAAATCGTTGCATATATTATTTATACATATTTTTGTTGCAATTTTAAGAATTTGTAACATGGTAAGGGGTTCTCTTCCAGTCAAATATTCTGGTAAAACTAAAAGCCATTTCGCACTAGCTAGACCCATCATAAGAATCATTAAACTTCTTTTCTTGAATATGTAGGAGACCTGTGTATCACTGTATTGATAGAGAGAAAAGGTTAGCTCCTTACATTACGCCACCTCACTCCGGGTCGAACCATGAGGGACAAATTTTACAATGGTTGGTACTAACAAGCACACACATTTGGTTTTGATACTTGACTCCTAAGTTGAGACTTCGGGAGCTATCCTAGCTCCGAAACTTGACCTAAAGCAAGGCGGCGTAAGTCGCCTGCACCTGTCATACACCACAGTGGTGCTCATCGTCGAAGTTCCTTAGCATTTTTTTTTGAGACCATGTGAAGCACGTTTTTTATTAAGAAGAAGAAGAAGTTGTTACAACGTGGTCAGGGCGGTCTCCTAAGAGACTAAGCAAAAGCCAACCACGAAGTTTAGTTACAAAGATAAACCAAAACCAAAAGGCAAAAAGGCAACGACTACCGTCTACACTAACTAGTACATGAAGGTGTAAACAAACTCCCTAGCCACTCAACTAAACATGATGAGGGAAAACTAAATCCCACGACTTGGCGAAGCCCACAGCCCCCCAGACCGTAGCTTCGTCGATGATCTCCTGAGCCAAGGCCACGGTTGAAGGGCTTCGAAACCTTGGCATCTTGTCATCGGTATCCTCTTTCGTGACCGCAACCACCAATCCACAAAAGACGGTTCATGAAGTGACGGGAAGATGGGTGTAACAGCTCAGGTACTCTTTAGCGCGGCCCAAGCCAACAAACAACAAAAGCGACAAGGTTAAGTGAAACATGTTGGAAACCCAAGCCACGTTCTTTGTAAGTCACGACTTCGGGTGGGAAGAATCCTCAATGGAGACCCCTTTATCAACCCCACTGCTGGTGGCAAAGCCCATAGCTCCCTAGACCGCAGCTTCGTCGATGATCTCCTGAGCCAAGGCCACGGTTGAAGGGCTTCGAAACCTTGGCATCTTGTCATCGGTATCCTCTTTCGTGACCGCAACCACCAATCCACAAAAGACGGTTCATGAAGTGACGGGAAGATGGGTGTAACAGCTCAGGTACTCTTTAGCGCGGCCCAAGCCAACAAACAACAAAAGCGACAAGGTTAAGTGAAACATGTTGGAAACCCAAGCCACGTTCTTTGTAAGTCACGACTTCGGGTGGGAAGAATCCTCAATGGAGACCCCTTTATCAACCCCACTGCTGGTTACTTAGAACAACAAAGATTAGGAGAGTCCACTGCTAACACAGAAATCGACAACAACACAAGGGAGAGAAGGGAGAGAGTAGGCGAGCCAAGTACTTTGTTTCGGCCAATGGAGAGGTGCTCTGGGCATCACAACTAAGAGAGCAGCAATGGTCAAGCGATTCCAACAGCGACCATGACCAGGCGACAACGACCACGACGGCCATGAGTTCCGCACACAGGCGGCGGTGACCACGACCAAAGCGACGATGGCCACGAGTTCCGCGCACAGGCGGCGGCGACCACGACCAAAACAACAGCGACCATGACCGAACGACGACGACCATGAGTTCCGCATCCATGCAACTGCGACCACGACCAAGCAACAATGATCAAGACCAAGCGACAACGACCATGAATTCCACATCCCAGCGGTAGCAACCATGACCAAACGACAGCGACCATGGCCACAGGTTACGTGTTCAGGCGGCGGCCACCACCACGACCAATCGATAGCGACCAAGACCAAGCGACGCCAACCACGAGTTTCGAATCCAGACAACGACGACCACGACCAAGCGATCATGACTCAGCGTCGATGACCATGAAATTCGCATCCAGGAGACCATGATTAAGCAATAGCGACCGCGGCCACAATTCCAGCAGTGTGGGTGACCACAACCAGACGACGGCGACCACGACCCTGCATACCAACCACGACGTTGCGTACCATGACCATACGACGACTACGACTGTGTGTTCCATGTCCAGGAGGCGGTGACCACGACCACATGTTTCATGTCCAAACAACAACAATGGCAACCACAACCTTGTGTTCCACATCCAAGCAATGACCACAAACATACGTTCAGCTTCCGGACGACAGCATTGGTGACTGCGACCAAGTGACCTCGACCACATGTTCCGCGTCCATACTGCAGCGATAGTGACCATGACCAAGTGAATGCGATCACGTACTCCACGCCCGGACAGCTGTGACCACGACCACAACAACGGTCAAGTGTTCACCGTCCAGACGACGATGATGGCGACCACGATCATGTGTATGTCCAGACGACCATGACCACGACATTGTGTTCCCTTCCAAGCAGTGACCACGACCACGCGTGTCGCGTCCAAACGACGATGGTGACGACCACGACTAAGCGACCACGCCCAGTTTTTCCACATCCAAACAGCGATGACCACGATCAGGCGGCAGCGATCACTACCACGCGACCACGTGATCACGACCACACGACCAAGCGACCACGACCAAGCGATAGCGACAACGACCATGCAACCAAACGATAACAGCCATGCGACCACGACCAAGCGACAGCGGCCACGACCACGCGACCACGACCAAGGACCCTGTCACTGCACTTTGAAAGCGACCATGACGAAGTGAATGCGACCACGATGACCAGGGGTCAGGGCCGAGGGGAAAGTAGGGGATGGTGTCGCCGTGATGTTGCACAACAGGGCCTCCCCCGCGACCAAAGCGAGCCTCCGCCGTTGGCATGCAGCATCCGGCCAACAGACAAGCCCCTCGTGCGGATCCATCCGGCGGTGTTTCCCAACGGACCACACGACCAAGAGGGGAAGGCCACCGAGCGCCAGCGCGACCACCAATGCCGGAACCGGGTCGAAGGCCCCCAAATCCGGTCTTCTCGAACACCTTCGAGCCCTCGCGGACCTCCACACAATGCCGACATCCAGGCCCTCCCTCGACCAAATCCGACTGTGAAGGCCCTGTTGCCACCTTTCTTGCAGCCACCTTGGGTTCCAGCGTCTTGCTCGGGCGGCGGCAAGGCATGGAGAGTGTGGGAAAGGACGGTGATGGCGCTAGGGTTTGGGGCCGCTGGATGTGACAATCAGCCACCGTCGGGACGTCAAGGCTGGTCGTGGCGTCGTCGAGGATGGGCCGCCATCGCCAGATCTTACTCCGTCGAGGCGTCATCGAGGAAGAAGCACCAACGCCAGAACCAGACCACATGTTCCGCATCCTGACGGCGGCGGGGGGAACCACGGCCACGACCAACCTAGTGACCACGTGTTCCGCATCCAAACAACGACATTGGTGACCACGGCCAAAGGACGACCATCACCATGGAGGATCTTAGACGCACCAATGAGACCAAAGACGGCCAGGCGGCAGCGAGATCAGCGTGGCGACGACCATCAGCAACGCTGCAGCCAGCCGCGTTAGCATATATATTTTGGATGCAAGGTGTAGCACCGTCGAACACACAAGTGTTGCGTTGATTCCATAGGACCCAAGCTCCAAAAAAACAAATCACTGTGTTCAATCCTTTCTTCCTTTCATTTGGGATTTTCTTCATTGTCCGCTCCCACCAGTCGGCAAAGGAATCCTCATCTAAGGTAGGCGCCTTTGCCTTGTAAGTTGAGCTTAGCGAGGATGCATGATCAGAATATTCTTGCCAGGACACTGGTAGTGTCACACCCGATTTTTATATACATAAATCGAGCACATTCTACATGTATGCCAGAATCTGTTTTATCATACATGTAGCGACAAATATAGTGATATACAGTTCTATAGCGAATAAAACAACATTAAAACAAACCAGAGTACTAAGCACAGCAGCGGAAGAAACAACTCCATGACGCTCCATAGGCGATTGACTGGCGGCAACGCGACCTTCTATCTCCATCTTCACTCTATGAGCAGCATTTGACAAGTATAGGAGAAAAAGCAAGCGTGAGTACATGCCGCAAGTGTAGGAAAAATATGATATGCAAGCTTATATGAAAGAAAGGCTAACATATAGTTAATTGCAGGAAAGCACCTACAACTATGACATAAGCTCACCAGGTTCCAACCATCTGGCTACCACCTCATCAGGTTCCCACCACCCAACCAAACCAAACCACCACCAACTAACTATGAATAAGTCCAGGCTTGCTCATGACCGTGATCACGGCTGTCAAGACAGTTTTACACTCTGCAAAGGTTGCACCACTTTACCCACAAGTCGTGATTTCGTCACCTGTCGGTGACTAAAACCTCCATTATGCCACTGCACACTTCCTATGGTGTGCGGCCAGGAG
>LAPY01002811.1:27883-52538 GCA_000970635.1 Eragrostis tef
GGAACTTCGGCATCCCGCAGTACGGCGGGAGCATGGTGGGCGCCGTGGTGTACCCCAAGGACAACGCCGACGCCTGCGACGCCTTCGACGGCAAGCACACCTTCCGCGCCAAGCCTGGGGCGCTGCCCACCTTCCTCCTCGTCGACCGCGGGAGTGAGTGCCTCAGACCCCTGACGCCTGATCCTGATCCCTCCCCTGACGCCTGATCCTGATCCCTCCATTTCTGTGGTTGCACGTTTGATTTGGGCTGGGTATTGTTGTTTACTCTTGCTTGGCCTGTGTGGAGATGGCGATTTTTAGCTGTAATTAATGGGTTCATTGGATACATATTTTATTGTTGGTTTTGCCGATGGAGACTGGTGAGATAAAAAATTATGTGTTTGGCTTGTTCTAGTAGTATCTCTAGTTAGGCAGCGAGCATAGCTCAGAGCGTGCTAGACATAGCAATACTAGTATTGAGTTCAGCGTTAACTATCTCCTTTTCAGTAAGTTGGTGGATCCGCGAATATGGCTCCTTTGGGCAAAACGCCTAGATTTTTGCCACCTGGTGGTGTACTGATGTTTTATGCTGTTATTCAACTAACTTGCTGTTGCTGATTGTTTAGTACATTTTCTTGTAGTCTTAGCTTCGGACTTTGCTGAAGTCGTGAGAGAATGTGGATTTCAGCTATTCTTAGTTAAATTGGTGTAAAACCCTACAATTTCGAGAAAAAAATAGTGTAAAACAGAAAGTGAGATATGCAATACCTTTGGTGGTTTTATGTCTGAGAATTTAGCCTATTTGGGAAATGTTGTTTGTTTCACGATGCTATCACAGTTTGACAGATAGTATTGTGTTGAGATAATTTGGGAAAATATCTTATTAGGATTATAGGTTCTCTGGCTTATTTTGAAATTGTCGTTTTTATTGTTGCTGAAAATTTACCAAAAGTGACTTTGATCTCATCTTATTATGTTGAGATCTATTGCTTTTTCTATCTCTCTTACTAACTCACTGATTTGATGCAAGGGTTGGCTACTTTTCATTTTTAAATCTTAAGAAATTAAGGCTACTGCTGTACTGGCTCCAGTAGTCACTCGAGTTAAGAAGAGAGCATAGCTCAGCAGTGTGCTATAAATAAGTTGGTGGATCCATGCATATGGGCTCCTGTGGGCAAAGCACCTAGACTATTGCAACTTGGTGCTTTTTTTATTATTATTGTGATGTTTTATGCTGTTATTCAACTAACTTGCTGGATTATTAGTGGATTTTCTTGTAGTCTTACCTTGGTTTAAGTCGGGAGGAAAGTGCAGATTTCAGCTATTCTTAGTTAAATTAGTGTAAACAGAAAGCGATGTATGCGATGCTTTGGTGGTTTTATATACAAGCATTAATCTATTTGTGTGAGTGCATGCGTTTTTTGTTTTTTTTTGGTTTTATGGGCGTGCAACATGCATGATAAAAAGTTTTCTTTGTTTAACTGATCATTGTGTTTCGCGATGGTAACACAGCTTGATAGATAGTTTTTGTGCTGGGGAAAATATCTTATTATGAATTTAGGATTATAGGTTCTGATTCTTAGTTTGTTGTCATACTGAAACGTCATGTTTTGACTTTAGTATCACCTTGTGACACAAAGATCTGGTGCTTATATATCTCTCTTACTAACACATGAGTTCAGTACTTCTCTTTTTTCTTTTAAAAGAAATTACGGTTACTGCTGCACTTTCATTTTCCGACATTGTTCTGGCGGTGGGTTTGTCCATACTTTTATTCGAATGTTTCTTGTGGGAAGCGTTGAATTCGCTGAAATCCCATTGCTGGCAAATGTTTCTTCTTACCCAACCGTGCTGCTTTCTTCTGGCTCTATGCAATATTACCTTTCATAGTGTTCTACATAAATTGGTTATGGTAATTTTGTATCAAGTTTATATTCTCTCTGTCCAATCCTGTGGTTATTCTATTTTTGGTTATAACTGCGATAGTGTGTACTGTTAGTTCACATAATACTATTCTTGTTGGGAATAAACTTAGTCACTTAGCCTACCCCAACTTGCTTGGGACAAAAGGCTATGTTGTTGTTGTTGACTTGTTCTAATAAACTTAGTCACTTGTAGTTGCTCAAGAATCTTACAAATCCAATTTCCTGCCTCTGTATTTTCCAGATTGCCTATTTGCCAAAAAGGTCTGGAATGCTCAAAATGCTGGTGCTTCAGCAGTGCTTGTAGTTGATGACAAAGATGAGCCACTGATAACAATGGATTTACCTCGTGAAGATGATGAAGCAGCAAAGTATATACAGAACATAACCATTCCTTCTGCACTAATAGATAAAAAGTTTGGTGAGCAGTTGAAGAAGGCTGTTAAAGATGGTGAAATGGTTAATGTTAATCTTGATTGGAGGGAGGCTGTCCCGCATCCAGATGATCGAGTCGAGTATGAGTTATGGACAAACAGCAATGATGAATGTGGACCTAAGTGTGATATGCTGATGAATTTTCTGAAGGAGTTTAAAGGAGCTGCCCAACTACTTGAAAAAGGCGGCTATAGTCAGTTCACGCCCCATTATATTACTTGGTACTGCCCTCAAGCGTTTGTGATCAGTAAACAGTGCAAATCCCAATGTATAAACCATGGGAGGTATTGTGCACCTGATCCAGAACAGGATTTTAGCACTGGCTATGAAGGAAAGGATGTGGTGGTGGAGAACCTCAGACAGTTGTGTGTGTTTAAAGTTGCAAATGAAAACAAAAAACCATGGGTCTGGTGGGATTATGTGACTGATTTTCACATAAGGTGCCCAATGAAGGAGAAGAAGTACAATAAAAAGTGTGCAGAAACAGTTATCAAGTCACTAGGTTAGCTCTTTCATCACAGAAATCTTCCTTTACTGAAACAATGCTTATATTTTAATTACCTGATTGCTAGTTTTAAACATGCTGTGCTGTCACCTACATGCAAGCTCCTGTTTGTTTACGCGCTGAATCAGTGTACTAATTTATGTCATTATATGTTATCGTGCCTGCAGTTTCGCAGATATAATGTCATTATGCATGTGACACCTGTGATGTTTTCACACTTATGACAGGTCTTGATGTGAAGAAGGTCGATAAGTGCATGGGCGATCCAAATGCTGATTCTGACCATCCATTGCTTAAATTGGAGCAAGACGCTCAGGTGAAGTAAACATAGTAAAACATATGAGCTTTTAAGTAGTCCAGAGTTTTGGTTCTTGGAAACAATCACTGTAGGCTGTTCTAGACTACCAACCCTAATTATCTTCGGGGTTTAATTTAAGCTTCTACATTGTAGATTGGAAAAGGTTCAAGAGGAGATGTTACTATATTGCCTACGCTTGTCGTGAACAACCGGCAATATCGAGGTGATTTTTTCAAGAGAACTACTACAACTTACATTCATGCGAGATGGTTCTAATATAAAAGTTGAATGCAGGAAAGCTTGAGAGGAAAGCTGTCCTCAAAGCCATTTGTGCTGGTTTCGAGGAAACTACTGAACCGAATGTTTGTCTGAGTGATGGTAACAACATAAAAACTGTTCCCACACTCCACACTAAGTGGGTATTTTGTAAATGCTGTCCGCTTATCCTTGACCTGTTTCAAAACAGATATAGAAACTAACGAGTGCCTGAATGACAATGGAGGTTGCTGGCAAGACAAAGTTGCTAATGTAACTGCGTGCAGGGTATGTGGGACAAGTCAAAGATTTTTAGTTACTTTTCTCTGAATTATTCATCAGTTTCTCATGTTGGTGTCATAACTCTTATTCAGGACACTTTCCGTGGTAGAGTGTGTGAATGCCCCACGTTCAATGGTGTGCAGTTTAAAGGCGATGGCTACAGCAATTGCGAACGTAATATCTTCTTTTCTCCAAGCTTGTTTCGTAACGTTGATTTGTTCAGTAATATGATGTATCTTAATATATTTACAGTTTGAAAATAAGGATATGTACTTTGGTAAAAAAAAAAGGATATATATTGAAACAAAATCTTTCAATGTCTAATTGTGATGTTCATGCTAGCTTTGAACGCATAGTTGCTTCACTAGTAATGAAACCATGATCAGCAAACAATTTTCCCTTTATGAATTCTCATTTATCAATATGCAAAACATCTACATTCTTCTGTTTAAGAATTCTTTATTTTTCAATTTGTAAATGCGTGTACATTTTGAGAGCTCATTTATGGTGGACTGGAGATGATTTGTGAGAAGGATTCTCTATAATAGTGAGAGATGATTGATTTGATTGCACCAGGCAACATCCATTTGGCTTAAATTAACAACTATTCTGGAACTGTTTTCTTTTGGATGGTAAACCATTCTCATGTAGGACGTGTCATGGCCCGTGCCACGCTGTGTCTGGGGAGCTGTGCGGCACAGCCAAACCCATTCAAAATTAGGATTGTTACTCAAGCAAGCTCATTTATCAGGGAGTTTAGTGTGGTGGTTATTGATATCGAGAGTGTTATCAGTTAGTTTAGAGAGATAAGGTTGGAGTCAGCCTATAGGCAGTGGCGGAGCCAGCACGTCAGCATGGGCGGAGGTTGGGGGACCAGTAAATTGGAGATGGGACGAACGGGCTGCTGAAGTAGTACTCAGTTGGCGGATACCTGGCTCGCCCCTGCCTATATGTATAGCACAGTGAAAATTTATAAGTCTTTATTTCCTGCTTCTCAGTTCGTCAGATGCTCCTATCACTGCCTTGCCTCATCACTCCTACAACCTCGTCACCCTTCCCCAGCTTCTCAAGCCCATGATAGCACACTTTAAGTTAGTTAAACTGAGCTGAGAAAATGTTACACAAATCCATTTATGAAGATAATTTCTAGCATTGTTATCTTGGAAACCTAATCTGGGGAAACCTAATCCAGTTATGAAGATAACACTTTTGGTTGTGCAATATGCATCCCTTTTTGCATAAACTGAAACATGCACAAGTCTGTTTGCTTAGAAAGTTTATAAAGAGATATAACAGCCGTCTATATTGTTTGCAGCTGCTGGACCAGGAAAATGCTTGATAAATCATGGGGGATGTTGGCATGAAACTCGTAATGGAAAAACATTCTCTGCTTGTCAGGTAGGTTTAAGGATCACCACTCAATAGATAACATGCTATTAGTGAATTTTTATATGCAGAACTGTTGGGAGTTCCCCACAGCACATTTGTTATTTACACGAAAGTTTTAGGTATGCTATTGCTGAATACTGATCGTTATCAAGTCGTTAGGTAAGCTCTTTCATCACAGAAATCTTCCTTTACTGAAACTATGCTTATATTTTAATTACTTGATTCCTAGTTTTAAGCACGCTGTGCTGTCACCTACATGCAAGCCCCTGTTTGGTTACACACTGAATCATTGTACTAATTTATGTCATTGTATGCACGTACCTGCAGTTTCACAGGTATAATGTCATCATTATATCAATATGCATGTAACACCTGTGATGTTTTCACACTTACGACAGGTCTCGATGTGAAGAAGGTCGATAAGTGCATGGGCGATCCAAATGCTGATTCTGACCATCCATTGCTTAAATTGGAGCAAGACGCTCAGGTGAAGTAAACATAGTAAAACATATGAGCTTTTAAGTAGTCCAGAGTTTTGGTTCTTGGAAACAATCACTGTAGGCTGTTCTAGACTACCAACCCTAATTATCTTCGGGGTTTAATTTAAGCTTCTACATTGTAGATTGGAAAAGGTTCAAGAGGAGATGTTACTATATTGCCTACGCTTGTCGTGAACAACCGGCAATATCGAGGTAATTGTTTCAAGAGAACTACTACAAACTTACATTCACGAGAGATGGTTCTAACATTAAAGTTGAATGCAGGAAAGCTTGAGAGGAAGGCTGTCCTCAAAGCTATTTGTGCTGGTTTTGAGGAAACTACTGAACCGAATGTTTGTCTTAGTGATGGTAACAACATAAAAAACTGTTCCCACCCTCCACACTAAGTGATATTTTGTAAATGCTGGCCGCTTATTCTTGACCTGTTTCAAAACAGATATAGAAACTAACGAGTGCCTGAACGACAATGGAGGTTGCTGGCAAGACAAAGTTGCTAATGTAACTGCATGCAGGGTATGTGGGATAAGTCGAAGATTTTTAGTTACTTTTCTCTTAATTATTCATCAATTTCTCATGTTGATGTCATAACTCTTATTCAGGACACTTTCCGTGGCAGAGTGTGTGAATGCCCCACGTTCAATGGTGTGCAGTTTAAAGGCGATGGCTACAGCAATTGTGAACGTAATATCTTCTTTTCTCCAAGCTTGTTTCGTAACATTGTTCAGTAATATGATGTAGCTCAATTATATTTACAGTTTGGAAATAAGGATATGTATTGAAACAAAAGCTTCCAATGTCTAATTGTGATGTTCATGTTAGCTTTTAACACATAGTTGCCTCACTAGTAATTAAACCATGATCAGCAAACAATTTTCCGTTTATGTATTCTCATTTATCAATATGCAAAACATCTACATTCTTCTGTTTAAGAATTCTTTATTTTTCAATTTGTAAATGCGTGTACATTTTGAGAGCTCATTTATGGTGGACTGGAGATGATTTGTGAGAAGGATTCTCTATAATAGTGAGAGATGATTGATTTGATTGCACCAGGCAACATCCATTTGGCTTAAATTAACAACTATTCTGGAACTGTTTTCTTTTGGATGGTAAACCATTCTCATGTAGGACGTGTCATGGCCCGTGCCACGCTGTGTCTGGGGAGCTGTGCGGCACAGCCAAACCCATTCAAAATTAGGATTGTTACTCAAGCAAGCTCATTTATCAGGGAGTTTAGTGTGGTGGTTATTGATATCGAGAGTGTTATCAGTTAGTTTAGAGAGATAAGGTTGGAGTCAGCCTATAGGCAGTGGCGGAGCCAGCACGTCAGCATGGGCGGAGGTTGGGGGACCAGTAAATTGGAGATGGGACGAACGGGCTGCTGAAGTAGTACTCAGTTGGCGGATACCTGGCTCGCCCCTGCCTATATGTATAGCACAGTGAAAATTTATAAGTCTTTATTTCCTGCTTCTCAGTTCGTCAGATGCTCCTATCACTGCCTTGCCTCATCACTCCTACAACCTCGTCACCCTTCCCCAGCTTCTCAAGCCCATGATAGCACACTTTAAGTTAGTTAAACTGAGCTGAGAAAATGTTACACAAATCCATTTATGAAGATAATTTCTAGCATTGTTATCTTGGAAACCTAATCTGGGGAAACCTAATCCAGTTATGAAGATAACACTTTTGGTTGTGCAATATGCATCCCTTTTTGCATAAACTGAAACATGCACAAGTCTGTTTGCTTAGAAAGTTTATAAAGAGATATAACAGCCGTCTATATTGTTTGCAGCTGCTGGACCAGGAAAATGCTTGATAAATCATGGGGGATGTTGGCATGAAACTCGTAATGGAAAAACATTCTCTGCTTGTCAGGTAGGTTTAAGGATCACCACTCAATAGATAACATGCTATTAGTGAATTTTTATATGCAGAACTGTTGGGAGTTCCCCACAGCACATTTGTTATTTACACGAAAGTTTTAGGTATGCTATTGCTGAATACTGATTGCTATTTCTTACTACTCTTTTATATCTTTCTAGGAATCTGGAGATGGGAAATGCAAGTGCCCAACAGGTTTCCGCGGGGACGGTGTCAAAAAATGTGAAGGTATAAGACCTGGTGCTATCAATATGGAACAAAATGTAACAAAGAGAAAAATATCTGAATCCCATTAATAACATACAACACATTCTATTTAGATTGGTGATAGTATCTGTACAGTAATGAAGTAGGTATTTAGGGTAACGCAGAAAATGTCTTGAGCCATATCTGACCTGTTTCTTCATCTTTGCAGACATTGATGAGTGCAAGGAGAAAAAGGCTTGTCAGTGTCCTGAATGCAAGTGCAGAGATACATGGGGTGGCTATGAATGCACTTGCAGTGGAGATCTTTTATACATCAAAGAGCATGATACTTGCATAAGTAATTTCGAAACTCAGCTGATTTACTTTACATTATATGTAGCAGATCAATTTAATATTGTTTGAACGATTTTTCTCTAGGCAAGACAGCAGTTCAGGCTAAAGCGGCATGGGCTGCCGTGTGGGGTATCTTGATAGTCCTGGTTGTAGTGGCAGCCGGAAGTTATGTTGTATACAAATACAGACTAAGGGTAAGCAAGCTTTGCAAAAGATTATTTTTGTTCCCTGCAGTTTACATTGTTATAAGTGTAATGGTAGGGGACGAATGGATAATTAGGCCTTATGCTTTGCCTAGAGCTTGAGAGATATTGGGGGATTGGGAGAATCGTTCTTCATTGATTTATTGTTTTATTGATTCCTTACAAATGGCTGCCGTGCCTCTCTTTATATAGAGGGAGAGCCGGCCCTAATTCTAACCAACTAATCTTATCTCTAATTGACCTAACTTGAGGGATAAGTAAGGGCGGCGCTACAGTGCCATGGCCCGCTACAGTGTCACGGCCCAAATGCCTGCACATAACAATAAGATTGATTGTTCTGTCTCCAACAGTGTAATATATAATTTGGAATAATGTAAACTGCAATATAATGTCCTGGAGCTGAAGGAGATGTGTTTCCACATTAGCATGCCCGGATGACAGTTCTAATTAGCCAAACCACTCCCATGTATGCAAAAGCCACTTTTGTTTTAGAAGCAAAGGTGTAAAGTGATCGGATTTTGAGGAAGGAGGGGGTTAAATAGACGGTTTTATAGTTTAGGGGGTTGTTCAGACTCAGGGCAAAGTTGGGGGCAGTATTTGAACTTCAGTAGGTTGTTGAAATTACTAGGCAGTAGGTTCCATGATGTGTTGTCATGATTAAGCATATTTTGCTAGTCTGAGTTAGATGCAAATTAAACATTTATGAATGTTCTATAAATCAATGCTATCGCACCACAGGAGATTGTTGAAATTTACGTAATGTTTACTGTTCAAATTGATATTTATATATTGGCTTCAGATCATCAGATGCATTTACTCTTTTCTTAGTATTTCTTCTATATTATCAATTGATTATCCTTTTCTTGCAGTCATACATGGACTCCGAGATCAGAGCTATTATGGCGCAATACATGCCATTGGACAGCCAAGGAGAGGTCCCAAATCACACAAACGATGAAGATCGTTCATGAAAGGTCTGCTTACGTGCACACATCTCCTAATGGCAGGTCCATATGGCCGAACTGACACCAATGCAACGTGATGTTTGGGGCAGTGATGGGGCTATACGGACTGATATGGCAGGTGAATAGTGGTTCGATTTAAGAGTGCACATGGATAAGTAGTTATCCACCTGCTAATTTATCAGGAGCAGTTTTATCTGATATATATCACTATAAGCTCCATTTGTGCATCTGTAGGTTTTTGTCGACCACTATCCTTAGATTTTTTTTTTGCCTATTAATGTGTTATTGGCGTGTTGCTGGTCCGTGCAAGCAATTTTATACTCAATGTTGCACGACGAGACCCTTTGGACAACATTTTAGGCTGTAATACGCGCGCTATACAAATGTTGGACATAAATAATGATGTGCCCTGATTGTCAAAATATGTTGTGCTCTGATTGTCTGCTCCTGGTAACTTAAATTTATGTTTGTAAATTTTGTTAATTCATTGCGCTCTGAATCGGCTTTGATTATAGGTAACATTATAAAAATGAACCTTTTTGTTTCTCAGTGTCTTTCCATTGATATTCCCTGAAATATGTTGAATTTCTTTGAAAACTAATATAAAACAAGAAACATGCTGATACTTGTAGGAACCGAATGGTGCTATATTGAACCGAACAGCAGGAGAGTCCTTTACCTATTTTTATAAATTTTGTATAATGTACATGGTACAAGGCCGTAGGCCAAAAGCAAGACCCTACCTACTAGACTGGTATATTACATAACCAGGCATCTAACAAAAGTTTCAGGCTTGGCTTGGCCGTCAAGGCTACCAAAGAAAATTCCTTCTTGAACTCAACCTTTTCCATCTTCCCAGGGAAACAGTTTTGTTATAAAAAATGATGCTATTCTTATGACACCAGATTGTCCAGCAGGCAACAATGAGCACTTGACTGAAAATTCTGTTGTTGAAAGACTGATGTGCAGCTAATAACATGTCTGACGCTTCTAGATTTAGATTCCAGTTTATTCCCAAAAAACGCCAACACCTGTTAATTTTCACTCAAAAAATAGGTGTTGCTAAGTCTCTTCAGTGTTAGAGGTGCAAAGCACACAGCTGTAGGATGGCAAAACCCTTTTCTTTCTTCTCAAAATGTTTCTGGTGTTGAGTCGATCTCTAAGAAGCAGCCAAAACAAGAACCGCAGTCTGCTGTTGCAACATGAATTCCAGAGTCACTTGAACCATGGTGATGCTTCAATAGTTCCCTGTTGCATGTCTCGGTGCTTTGCATGTCCTCCGGTGCGGCACTCTCGACGTCGTCAGCCTCATGGACCTCAGGTAGTAGATGCCCTTGCGTGTGCACACCTTGAAGTGCCCCTCGGTGAATTTCTCGGGGCAGTGTTGAAGCAGAGACCCTCGAGTCGCCTGCGTGCGATTTCTTCTGGCGAGAGACGCACCACGCGCGCGCCGGGTGGCCGTGCGCCTTTGTCGGGTGCGCCTGGTGCTGGTGGCGCGCCAGTGGTCGTGGTCGTCGGCTTGGGTGGTGCGGCGTAGGTGGTCGGCGGCCGCGACGCTGAGCGAGAGGCGATCCAGAACGGGGCTCGTCGTCCTCGACTAGGAGACGGCGCTCGAACGCACGCGCCAGAGCCATGGCGTCGTCGAGCGTGTCCGGCTTAAGCATCTCCACATCTGTGCTCATGGGGTTGCGAAGGCCAGCGGTGAAGATGTCGATCTGTTGGCGCTCTGTGAAGCCGTCGCAGCGCGCCAGGAGTTTGAGGAATTGATCTTGGTACTCCGTAGATGGGTGAGCTCGCCGAGCGAGTTGCTGCGCACCGGTGGCCCGAAGCGTTTGTTGATGCTGTCGACGAATTGTGGCCATGACGGTGCTGCGCAGCGGTTCTTCTCGAGGCATAGTACCATTGGCTCGCCGCGGACACCTTTTGGTTCTCGGGGGTGCCCTGAGAGCGGAAGTACTGCTCGCATTTGTGCAGCCATCCAAGTGGGTCGTCGACGCCGTCGTACTTGGGGAAGCGAAGCTTGTGGATGATGGCGGGATGCGGTGGTGGCGGACCGCCGGAGGAGCTCGACGAGATGTCGAAACACCCTTGGTTCTCGAGCACCTGGTCTTGCACGTTGTTGATGGAGGCCGAGAGACGCACGTTCTCTTGCTTTGCGGCGGCGGTTTCGGCGTCGAGCTTGTTGATCTTCGTGACCAGCTTGTCGACGATTTTCTCGAGGTGGGACACCATGACTGGTTCGTCGTCACCTGCGGCTTTGGCCTTGGCGTCGCCGGCCTTGGGGGCGGAAACAGTTTTGTTATAAAAAATGATGCTATTCTTATGACACCAGATTGTCCAGCAGGCAACAATGAGCACTTGACTGAAAATTCTGTTGTTGAAAGACTGATGTGCAGCTAATAACATGTCTGACGCTTCTAGATTTAGATTCCAGTTTATTCCCAAAAAACGCCAACACCTGTTAATTTTCACTCAAAAAATAGGTGTTGCTAAGTCTCTTCAGTGTTAGAGGTGCAAAGCACACAGCTGTAGGATGGCAAAACCCTTTTCTTTCTTCTCAAAATGTTTCTGGTGTTGAGTCGATCTCTAAGAAGCAGCCAAAACAAGAACCGCAGTCTGCTGTTGCAACATGAATTCCAGAGTCACTTGAACCATGGTGATGCTTCAATAGTTCCCTGTTGCATGTCTCGGTGCTTTGCATGTCCTCCGGTGCGGCACTCTCGACGTCGTCAGCCTCATGGACCTCAGGTAGTAGATGCCCTTGCGTGTGCACACCTTGAAGTGCCCCTCGGTGAATTTCTCGGGGCAGTGTTGAAGCAGAGACCCTCGAGTCGCCTGCGTGCGATTTCTTCTGGCGAGAGACGCACCACGCGCGCGCCGGGTGGCCGTGCGCCTTTGTCGGGTGCGCCTGGTGCTGGTGGCGCGCCAGTGGTCGTGGTCGTCGGCTTGGGTGGTGCGGCGTAGGTGGTCGGCGGCCGCGACGCTGAGCGAGAGGCGATCCAGAACGGGGCTCGTCGTCCTCGACTAGGAGACGGCGCTCGAACGCACGCGCCAGAGCCATGGCGTCGTCGAGCGTGTCCGGCTTAAGCATCTCCACATCTGTGCTCATGGGGTTGCGAAGGCCAGCGGTGAAGATGTCGATCTGTTGGCGCTCTGTGAAGCCGTCGCAGCGCGCCAGGAGTTTGAGGAATTGATCTTGGTACTCCGTAGATGGGTGAGCTCGCCGAGCGAGTTGCTGCGCACCGGTGGCCCGAAGCGTTTGTTGATGCTGTCGACGAATTGTGGCCATGACGGTGCTGCGCAGCGGTTCTTCTCGAGGCATAGTACCATTGGCTCGCCGCGGACACCTTTTGGTTCTCGGGGGTGCCCTGAGAGCGGAAGTACTGCTCGCATTTGTGCAGCCATCCAAGTGGGTCGTCGACGCCGTCGTACTTGGGGAAGCGAAGCTTGTGGATGATGGCGGGATGCGGTGGTGGCGGACCGCCGGAGGAGCTCGACGAGATGTCGAAACACCCTTGGTTCTCGAGCACCTGGTCTTGCACGTTGTTGATGGAGGCCGAGAGACGCACGTTCTCTTGCTTTGCGGCGGCGGTTTCGGCGTCGAGCTTGTTGATCTTCGTGACCAGCTTGTCGACGATTTTCTCGAGGTGGGACACCATGACTGGTTCGTCGTCACCTGCGGCTTTGGCCTTGGCGTCGCCGGCCTTGGAGGCGGCGCTGTCGTCGACCATGGTGGCGGTGGCGCGGTGGGTTTGGCGGCAACGGAATCTGAAATTGGGATGTGGAAACGATTGAGCGCGCAAAACAGGCCAGAGGATCGAAGTCTCTGATACCAAATGTTGTGGAAATACTGAATTGTATTGATCAAATGAAGAACAGATCGAATTACAGCAGGGAGAGAAAACCTACTCGCCCTCCGCAGAGGCTCTGAGCTTGGGTCAATCTCTGCTTATCCTAACCAACCCGTAATCTCAACTTATATAAGCCTAACACTTCTGCCTAACAAACTGCATCCTAACAGATTGGCGCATATTATTCTACCGGATGTTTATCCGACTAACTTAACTAAAAAAGGCTTGGACTCTAAGCTAGCCACTAACCGACGTGGCTTTCTTCTTCTTGCGCTGACAGCAGTTCCTGAAGAATGTGTCCACAACACTTCCCCCCTCCTTTCCAAAAAGCTCGTCCTCGAGCTTGAATTCAGGGTAATGCATCTTGAACTGCTCGAGAGGCTCCCAAGTTGCAGTTGCTGCATTCTGACCCTCCCATTGCACCAGCAGATCCCAGCTCGTCCGACTCGGCTTCGCACGCACCACTTTCGCCGGCGTGGGCACCGCACGGCCATTGACAATGTGCGGCAGGGCCACTACCTCTGATGGCGCGTCACCATGGTACTTCTTGAGATACACCACATGGAACACATCATGGATTCTTGCCTTCGCTGGTAAACGCAACCGATATGCCACTTGACCCACTCTTTCAATGACCTGAAAAGGCCCATAGAAGCGAGGAGCCAGCTTAGCCCTGGACTTGTCAGTGATGCCGGTCGCAGTGCGCTGATGCAGGCGCAACCACGCCCATTCCCCAACTTCGAACTCCACTTCACGATGCGCACGATCATGTGCCCTCTTCATGTAATCCTGAGCCTGGAGCAAACGATCACGCACGTCGGCCAAGAACTCGTCCCGGTGCAGCAACTGCTTGTCCACAGCGACAACCTTCGCAAGCCCCGGCTGATAAGACATGATAGTCGGCGGGTCCCGACCAAAAACCACCTTGAATGGCGTCGTCTTGAGAGCGGATTGAAAGGAAGTATTGTAAAAAAATTCCGCCCATGGCAGCCACCTTAACCAACTGCGAGGTCGATCCCCGGCCAAGCATCGAAGGTACACGCCAAGCACGCGATTAGTCACCTCCGATTGTCCGTCCGTCTGTGGCTGAAAAGCCGAGCTCATGCGTAACTTGATGCCCGACAACGCGAACAACTCCTTCCAGAGGGTGCTGGTGAAAACAGGGTCCCGATCACTGACGACGGAACATGGAAGGCCGTGCAGCTTGACAATATTATCAAAGAACGCTTGAGCCACCGTGAGCGCCGTGTACGGGTGACTGAGGGGAATGAAGTGCGCCATCTTGGAAAAACGGTCCACAACCGTGAGCACGACGGACTTGCCACCCACCTTGGGAAATCCCTCGACAAAATCCATGGCGATGTCGCTCCAGACAGACTGCGGCACGTCTAGGGGCTGCAGCAGGCCGGCCGGGTGGAGATGCTCCGTCTTGTTCCGTTGGCAGACGAGGCAACCCTGTTGAAAATAATGTGAGCGTTTCACATTTTTTCCTGGAATTTTAAATGCCGTTGAGATAGCCTGCGTGAAGGCTTGCATGCATGGTCTCATAAAAGGCAGCATTATGCTGGAATATTCCTTTGTCTCTCATTCAAATCTCTTGATACGGCAGCTGGTCAGGTGATGGTGCTTTCCAAAGCAACGTACATGACCACCACGGAAATAATCATGGAATTATGAGCTGCGTTATTGTCGTTTTTACAACGTTCAATCAGAGGCCTTTATATGGCAGGGAGACGTCCCTGAAAGATTAGAACGTGAACCACATCTTGTCTTCCTCCTGCCTTCTCCATTGCCACAGAGTTGCGCCATCGTCGATCCCAGTGGTGTATCTCCGAGCCCTTGTCGCTTGAGTCCCCGCACGGGGGCGGCATAGAGGTTTCTGGGTAGCGCACGGTGTGCGCGGCCACTCGGTGTTCTCGTCCGTTCGTCTGCAACCATCTTCCGACGTCCTCGGCAGTTTGTGTTCGATCGTCTACGTGTTCGTGACTGCTTCGACTACATCGGCTTTTTTTGGTCGAGACCCTGCTCTGCTCTCTTGTTGAGCGCTGCAGTAAGTTCCTTTGATTTCTTCTCTGTAGCCTTTCTGGTGTTGGAAACTAGTGCCTTGCTTTGTCCAGTTACATACAAGTCATATACGTTCATGCAAGCATGAGTAGACTAATTATGCATGCCTTACTCTTCTTGTCAGTTTGGGCACTTGAAGGCATGATTAGTAGTGCTAGTTTTCTATTCAGTATAAGGCAACGTAGTGCTACTTTACCTGTTCATGATCTTGTTTACTTGGCTGTTGTAGTACTAGTCGTTTCTCACCTGCTAGTAAAATTAGTCTGGTTGTTTATTTTGATCATGCACATTCTATTGAAAGGAATTAAATTAGTGACAAATTATGCTCTGCATCTAACAAACTCTTGACATGGTCGCGGACGAGCTTGATGGCGTGTGGATTGAAGAAGGACGCGCGCACCCGTTGCAGAGTTTTCTTCACGCCTTCGTGGCCGGCGCCGTGGGCCGCATCCAGAATTTGCGGCCACAACGCCGACGTCGAGGGCACGAAGACCCAGTCATTGTGCATGACCAGACCATCCACCAAGGACCACGACGCGTCCGCGGTCCCGTCCATGATCTCCTTCTTCTTGGCGACGACTTCTGGCATCGTGGCGGCTTCGTCGCCGGAATCCCTTAAGAGTACACGACCATCACGGAAATAATCATGGAATTATGAGCTGCGTTATTGCCGTTTTTACAACGTTCAATCAGAGGCCTTTATATGGCAGGGAGACGTCCCTGAAAGATTAGAACGTGAACCACATCTTGTCTTACTCCTGCCTTCTCCATTGCCACAGAGTTGCGCCATCGTTGGTTCCAAGCCGGCCGTGCTGCTCGTCGTGCAACGACAGCTCGGCGGCGGTGTATCTCCGAGCCCTCGTCGCTTGAGTCCCTGCACGGGGGCGGCATAGAGGTTTCTGGGCAGCGCACGGTGTGCGCGGCCGCTCGGTGTTCTCGTCCGTTCGTCTGCAACCATCTTCCGACGTCCTCGGCAGTTTGTGTTCGATCGTCTACGTGTTCGTGACTGCTTCGACTACATCGGCTTTTTTTGGTCGAGACCCTGCTCTGCTCTCTTGTTGAGCATTGCAGTAAGTTCCTTTGATTTCTTCTCTGTTGCCTTTCTGGTGTTGGAAACTAGTGCCTTGCTTTGTCCAGTTACGTACAAGTCATATACGTTCATGCAAGCATGAGTAGACTAATTATGCATGCCTTACTCTTCTTGTCAGTTTGGGCACTTGAACGCATGATTAGTAGTGCTAGTTTTCTATTCAGTATAAGGCAACGTAGTGCTACTTTACCTGTTCATGATCTTGTTTACTTGGCTGTTGTAGTACTAGTCGTTTCTCACCTGCTAGTAAAATTAGTCTGGTTGTTTATTTTGATCATGCACATTCTATTGAAAGGAATTAAATTAGTGACAAATTATGCTCTGCATCTAACAAACTCTTGACATGGTCGCGGACGAGCTTGATGGCGTGTGGATTGAAGAAGGACGCGCGCACCCGTTGCAGAGTTTTCTTCACGCCTTCGTGGCCGGCGCCGTGGGCCGCATCCAGAATTTGCGGCCACAACGCCGACGTCGAGGGCACGAAGACCCAGTCATTGTGCATGACCAGACCATCCACCAAGGACCACGACGCGTCCGCGGTCCCGTCCATGATCTCCTTCTTCTTGGCGACGACTTCTGGCATCGTGGCGGCTTCGTCGCGGAACTCCTTAAAGAGCTCGAACGCCGGCTGGGAGATGGCGTGAACGTGCTCGCCTGGTTCATGCTCTTCGCGGCGCGATAACGCGTCCGCCGCCACGTTCAGCTTCCCTGGCTTGTACTCGACCTAAAAACTGTAGCCAAACAGTTTGCTCACCCATGTGTGTTGCGGAATGGTAGACAGCCGCTGGTCGAGGAGGTGTTTGAGGCTGCAGTGATCGGTGCGAACGATGAATTCGCACGTCCACAGGTACGGACGCCAATGTCGCACCGCTTGGACGAGGCCGATCAACTCGCGTTCGTACGCAGCGAGCTTGGCGTGCTGCGGCGCGACGGTGCGACTGAACAAGGCGATGGGCCCGTTGTGGAAAGACTTATTTAATAATGCCTTCTAACCCTCCGCTGCCAGGAAAATTCTGGACTACTAGTAAAGGCACGTTATTCGCTAAGAATTGTTTTGTGTTTTTATTGATTATCCCTAATTTTATGGCCATCCTCCTTTTTTTTTTCTTAGAAAGCTAGGACCTTTTTAACATACAAAAGTAAAGTTCGTTATACGGGATAGGATCCATCTGCTCTTCGAAGCCCCCACCACCTTTCTTTGAGTTGAGCTCACAAAAACGTCTGACCCCCATATATATGTCCAGCAATCATTTGTCTCCACATCAAGCATAAAAGCCTCAATATTGTTTTGCAGGTCAGATAGTTGATCATATGCCGTAGTGGACATAGGTATCCAAAACAAATTTCCATGCTCCTGTTGCAAGAAATCTCTTACTGTGATATTCTTGTTGTGTGCAAATGAATGTAACTGTGGATATTGCAGTCGTAAGACACCAAAGTCCCACGTATCATTCCAAAACGAGACAGATGTTCCATTCTTTGCTTGACATTTTGTCATCATGAAGAATTAATCAGAAAGCCTGATGATGGCACACCACCAAAAGGAGCCCTTAGGTCTACAGAGGTGGGGAGGCACAGCTCGTCGATAGAGTTTCTGCCAAGTTAATTGTACCCAAAGGAATGTCATGTTTATTATAAAACTTGTGCAAAAAATTTGAGGAGGAGAGCTGTATTCTATGCTTTTAGATTCACAATGCCAAATCCTCGCTCATCTTTTGGTCTGCATGCATCATTCCAAGCCACCAGACAGCTCCCCTTTTTATTAACATCACCACCATCCCATAAGCAGTGCTTGAGGTACTTATCAATCTGATCCAATATTGTTTTTAGCGGGCATAACAATTTACTGTGAGTCATAACTTTGAACATCTTTCGAGAATATATTTTGCAAAATGGAAGCATATGATGGCTTGACAAGCTTAAATATATGTTTTCTGCAACTGCCTCAAGCACTGTCAAGACATTCACCTCGCTCCCGCCTCTCCCTCCATCGAAACACTGAATCCTAAAGCTAGGTGTGCCATGGACGTTATACCTCGACCTTGAGCTCCTCCTTTTGCTCCTCGTGGGTGGCCGGGGACGATGAGAAGAGCCATTCGTGGATCTCCTACCGCGACCGGCCGTTGGACCACCATTCTCAGCAAGTGTCAACAGAAGTTGGCTCTGTGAATCTCTTGGAGTGATAACAACCTTGGTCGTCTACCACAAAGTGCTACAAAGCTCGGTTAAGTTGAAATTCCTGTGGATGTCTCTAGATTTTTGTGGATCTGGTTGATTTGGGATTCGATTTGAGCTGTGTGGGGTTCAATAGCAAAATGGTGTGATGTGACATCCTCGGTTCCCCATGATCCATTTGTGCAGACATTACTCATTTACTTAGCGCAATGCCGTGCAGTCCCTGAGGAGGCAGAGCGCATGCTGCATGCATGAAGCAACTGCGAGGCCATTGAGAAGAAAGTAGGAGAAGGATTTAGATGAGATGAAGAAGCTGCTAAACTTGAAGCTGCTGAAACAAAGAAGGAAGAGCTGAAGGGGAGGGTCGGGAGGATGGAGATAGAGAGGAAGCTGATTAGGGATTTCTATGCTGCTTTGATAATTGCTACTATGGATCTCGCAAGGATATTTCACACAATACAAACCATTGAGCATTTTAGGGACAACGATGAGGTGGAGCACGGTGACGAGGATCACAGGTTCAAGTTAGAATTGGGCTCCGGGACCCATATGACCCTCAATGTGTCAGGTTAGAATTGGATTCCATATTCCCGTATGACCTTTCCATGCAGAAGAAGGTTGAGGCCACGGATGCAGCGGACAACAATGAAGACAAGGGATGATAAAGGACGGCGAAGAGGATGAGGGCGAAGGAGAGAAGAAAGGCAGCAACCACAATCGCTGCCAGGGTCGCTACGGCATGGCTGCTCCGATGTTCCTAGGCAAACATGCTACCAACTGGACTGTGACCAATATTCGAACCCCGACAAGAAGCATCGTATCGTTCGGCAGGCATCCATCCAACGCATGGTTTTCAATAGCATCTAACATGATCGGTAGACTGAGCATCCACATAATCTCGTAATGGTTCCACACCAGTATACAACGTTTAATGGAAGGCATTTGATAACTATCAGACTAAACTGCTCCGCCTTAGCAGAGGGGAAATAAAGTGACAGCGTCTGCGTATGCCTGCCTGAAAGGCCGAATGTGAACAATTATAATGAATAAAACAGTCCTCAACCCCAACGTGAAGGTAGCCGGTCCAATTCCATATCAAGGCACAATAATTTGGTAGCTGGAAGGCGGAAATCCAACAAAAGGATGAGCAATGCCGAATTAATCTCAAACATTTCTTCAAAATTTAATTCTTAATGTTACTATGCAAATATATCTTTCAGGACAGTTGTCAAATAACAAAGTGGTACATTTCACAAATGACAAATGATTAACATTTCTAGCAGTCCAACATGGCCTTCTAAACCAGAAAAATATATTATTTTGATGAGGTTAATATCAGCAGTCAAAGGGCACGTTAATTTTTTTTTCTATGATTTCCCATCAGGTGTACATAACATAGAATATTCGTCTAGAATCATAGTTACATAAACATGGAAACGAATCAGCATATAGAAACAGTCTACTATAACTCTTATGTAACTAATACTAACTCACCCTCAACCACCAAAAAGGGCCACAAAAAAGGTAAAAAAAATTACAGTGATGGAAAAAATCCCTTCAAATCAGCAGCAAAAGGTTGACCATCTCAACAGTGCTACTGAGCCTCATCCTCAGCGAAGTTATCAGAAAGACTGCGCTGTGACAACCGGTAATAGAGAATTCCCATCGTTGCTATACATGCCCTGTGACACCATATTTTCATTGTACGTTAGTGCATATTCTTTGTCTAAGCCAGAGTAAGATCTTATCCTCTTCAGAACCACTAAACCTGATACTAAAACATATGAGAAATGCGAGCATATTAAACAAATCTAACTTGTACAAGAGTCCAAATACTTCCTCTCAATCAGAGTCAAGGAATGCTCGGATGAGGGTACTTCCTAAGAACTTTTTTAAATGCAATTCAAAATTTGAACTAATTATTCCTAAATTGTTATAACAATTTGGATTGAAAATGGCATCTAATCTGAACAAGCCATAAGAATCCTTCTGTTTCTAAAATAAAACATAGAATAGATGAGCAAAATGCGAGCAATGTAAGTAAATTACATGGTTGCAAGCAAAATATTAGTAACTACTTTTGGGCGACATATGTTAAGGATAAATGATAAAGTGATTCAGTTATGAAATATTAGCTTCCATAAGTTTATTTACTAATTACACATCTAAGGACATTTATGTAGTTGAAAACATGAATTTTAGATGTAAGACATTACAGCACAGGCTACCGAATCACTGGACAAGCTAGATACCACATTTTATTAATACTTCAAAGTGTTAGGTATTATACAACTGCGTTGTAGTAAAAGTGCAACATTGAAGATAGTACAAAAACTGCGCCACTATTCACTAGATGTTAAAATCAAATTTCAATGCCAGTTCTGAATTATTGAGTGGTTTGTAGTAACCAGTACAAACTAAGATATTAACATATCTAATGAAAAATGTAGACTTTCTCGATTTTGATTCTTTGATAACTAGAAATTCAGATTTAGAGGAAGATACACAAAACATCATCTCAAGTGACCATTCTTTATCGATTATGGTCATGATCATGCTAGTGAAATATGGTAAAACATCAAGAAGTAATATAAACATGTAAGTTTTAACATCCACAGTGCCAGGTCGAGTCACACTCAAGTTATGCAGGTATTCAATTTCATCTGACAGCCGTTTAGTTCGTTATCCAACTGTGATATCCACATTCTAAGCAACCTTCCCCATGTGTATAGCAAAGTATGGCTGGATGTCTAAAATTTTGTATGCCCCATAACAGTATTCCTAAGCCACTTGTACACCTCAGGCCATTAACTGTCAAATGTTCTAATGTACTGTACTACTGTGTAACTCAAAGAATTTTTTTTTACTGTGATGGGAAAATTAAGTTGAGGAGGGTAGCATGTTGGAAGACTCACAAGATAGCCATTGCAAGTAAGATCTTTGTGGGATCCATCCTTGATGACCTCTGATGTCGTTGGCGGCCCTCTGGGGCATCACTCTCTTTCTTTGAAGGTGCTGTGACTGGTAAGGTTGGCAATGCACTTGACCAGAAAGGAAGCAGCATCCTCAGAAATCTGTGACGAAATGGACCTGTAAACGGGTTATAAGCATGATAACTTCCCCAAGCTGACAAGGCAAAAATGAAACTATCAGGCTACCCAAAAATCAATCTTTTAACCAATCCAGTAATTCCAAGCATATTGTACATTGGTAAATTAAATGAGAATTTTGAACTACAAGATCAGGTTAAATTGCATTAAAATTTCAAGTTAAATAAGCATAAATATATTCCACGAAAAATTATCAAGGCTAAAAAAACACTCAATTGCTACAGTTTTTGGCAGTGCACTCAATGCTAAGGTGTCAGAATTAACTTCGAGGGGCAAGTTGGCCATAATTGACTCGAGAAATAAGAAAATTTCCACAGAAATATCTATAAGCCAGGAGAACTGCACTAACATGGATACGATTCTCAACTGTGTTGCTAATTAAACAGAACCAAAAACCAGGATAGAGCTAGTATGGTTTAGCTAAGTTGAACTTCACCAATTTAAAATCCAAACACATCATAATTTTCCTAATTTGTGGAAAGAACAAAACTTAGTAAAAATTAAATTCACATCATATTACTTCAAAAACTTACCGTAGCTCAAGGAATAATTGAAATATTAAGATTAAAGTTTTTTTTAAAAAAATCATGGTGACAATCATTTGCTTACCCCTTTTAGTGTACTTTTTACGATTTCCATCTTCATCATCAGCATAATATGAAATCTCAGAATTTTGTCTATCAACACTGGTAGCACCTTTTCTTGTCATGGCACCAGGCTATACAACAAAGGAATATGATTGCCATTCCGTTAGCAAGAGAAACTAGAGAAAACAAATGTATAATAACAACAAAGACTTGACACAGTGAATTCTCAGCACGTACTCCATGTGGGCTCGGGCTTCTGATGAAGTTGGATTCCTGATCTGGAAATTGGGTTATTACCGGACTAGGACCATCTACTTCAACAATTTCAGGTTCAACATTGATAGCTTGGGTAATTGGGTTTGCACCAATAGATTCTCTATCACCAGAAGTGGATAGACGTTTAAGAGGGTCTGAAGCAAAAGCAGGTGGGGTGCGGGTATCGGTTTTAGATATTGTCACAAAATGATTTCCAAACACATTCTTCTCCAATCCAGTCTGCAACATTTTGGTAAAGTGAAAAGTTAATCCTCTGGACAGAAACAATCTTGCAGCAAACACAGTCTAAATGGGAACTGAACAGGCAAGTATATAAAGAGAATCTTAAAGCCACTAAGGGATTAGAACATTGACAGTCAAGATAAACTTTGTGATCATTAAGATTATATGAGATCTGCATTTCAAATATTTCATAAATTCATTGTTCGTAACAAACAAACAACTATACAAGGAACAATGAAAATTGTACAGTACTTAAAATTGGAATAATTATGTCAAGTAATGAAAGAAGAAATGCGTGAATGGAGTTCCCTAATAAATAGAGGATGTGGGCCATGCTGGAATATTAGTATTTAGCTAATGCACACTATTGCCGCAAAGTGATTCAATTAAAGTTTACAGATATTTGAGCTTAAACACAAATGTAAAGTTTCTGACATATCTGAGCGTTAAAAAAATGAATTGGGCAAGCAGGAATGCATTTGAATTGACTTACCTGGACTATTGCTTCCTTCAGGTTAGTGTGAAGGCGAGAACCTGTATCTTTAATGCTTGAAGGTGGCCATATCTGTTAGAAAATTATAGTTCGAAGATCAAATAATAGTGAGATTCTCAGAGTTGCAGCAGCTGATAAGAACAAGCCCATGCACACAGAGGAGATTGTGTTTAACTTACAGGTGAAGAACATGAGGGGCAGACATATCCAGCAGGTGCCGTTTGGGTTGGAAAATTTTGGATATGGGATATCAAGCATTTTCTGTGCATCACATCTACAAAATGTCCAGGAATCAATATCCAGTTATATGAATAATTTGCCTTCATGAAATGACTATATTAAGCATTATATTGACAATATCACATACGCAAGCAACCCAATCGTGTAGTTTCTTCGCTTCCAGCTTCCAGAACCGAATTGCAAGATGAA
Organism: Eragrostis tef; assembly: GCA_000970635.1. Taxonomy (NCBI): domain Eukaryota; kingdom Viridiplantae; phylum Streptophyta; class Magnoliopsida; order Poales; family Poaceae; genus Eragrostis; species Eragrostis tef. The sequence continues at coordinate 51,335 of LAPY01002811.1, forward strand.
CAGTATTGTGGCCAGTCATAGTCAGAGTTAACAACCCATTCAGCATAGTTTTTTACCTATAGAGCATGGACAAATATTAATATCTAAAATTAACACAGTGCTACTCCTTTTTTCAGAGTAAAATTGAGACAATGCTATTGCAGGTGAGATGTAACAGTTACTATCACATAAAGTTTGGAACTTTCTGTTCAAAAACAGTTAATAAAGTATGAAACATTTATGATCATATGATACACCAATCTGACATTGAAATTGAATGCTTCATACAGAATGAGAACCTGATCAAAGAAAGATACATGTAGCACGCAGAACTACTCACCCAAGATGCTGGGCATCTAAAAACCGATATATATCAGCAGCTTTCAGAAACATGATATATCTACCAGAGACGCTAAATATACGAAACCTCACCTCACCTTGCGTCACCGCATTATGTCACATTGATCAATTTCTTATCAAACAGCAAGCATGTAACATTACTTTATTCCTTGCAAGTTTCATAACATACGTAATATCACCCTACGGAAACTGGGCCAGCAAGCTCAACGTCACAAGCAACCAAGTATATCCAAATAGAAGAGTGAGCATACCAATATTGTGAATGACTACACCCAGGAGCAAGATGTACAAAACAAGTGAACATTCTGCTAATATAACAGCTTAGTAACAGTTACGAATGAAACAGTTTTTAGTCTACGTGCAAGCAATTAGATTCATCCAAAAGTAGAGAAACTCACCACACACAGCTGATGCTCCGGGAAGCATATGCACTCGCCACAGACCGGGACCTTGTGGACGAAACAGTATACCCGGGTCGCCTGGGAATGAAGAAAAGGAAAATAAGAAAGCTACTCTATTAGACAACTCAATGTAGAAGTTAGTTGAAAGGAATCCCTGCAGCAGCTTGAACCCTACAAACCCATCAGCACCAGGCACCCCACAACATCTATCACCCATAACAAATCTCAGTACCCAGCCAACAGCTTGCTAGCACCGCCTGCGGTGCCCTGCGGCATCCAGCAACAGGATGCGTTCGACGGAATGCCCACGCACAGAAGAACCGGCCATCCATTCCACGGCGTAAGGCGAACCCCAGCGGCTTGAACCCATTCTAACCCCAAAGCTCCCGGCTTTTGAGCGGTGCGGTCGGATCCAGACCACGCCGCCGCCGAATCCGCCCGCCCCAGAACCTCAGATCCCAAAT